>JAPYZM010003167.1:0-32577 GCA_030522845.1 Psyttalia concolor
TGATAAAAAACATCGGGGGGGTTTCTCCTGGTCATGAAACGTCGACATTTCACAAAATTAGCGATTTGCATTTTCGGGGTAAAACCAATAACTTCCTATGGAGAAGTTAATAAACAACGAGGTATTTACACCCTTGAGATCAGAATTAGGTAAGATTATCGCATTTTTGGTAAAAATATTGTTATTTGCTAAATTGTTTTTTTTTCCTTGCCTAAACACATTCAACAATGAAATAAAGATGTTTACGATCTATTTCAATGAGGATTGATTTGACGAACAATTAACATAGCCACGAGATCTATAAATTGTGCTGGACTCGCTCACGGCCGGAACTGGTCGAGTTCTATATGTAGTATACGTTCGGATAGCTCAGATGGGAAGAGCACCCGACTTGTAATGGGAAGGTTCCGGGTTCGATTCCCGGTCTCAAAATATCTGAATTTTCTCCTCAGTTATTTGTGGACTAAATATATTGAGAAGGAATTCCCACCTATCCAAAATCCGTTCCACCCATTAATCCCACTGTCCTACGTTAAAAATGTGGAACGCTTTCCTCCGATCCAATTCCCAACTGTTGAAAACCTGTTTACTCCATAATTACCAATATTACATTCATTATTGTCGATTACCACCCAAAGCTTCAATTTTTCAATTAAAAAAAAATTATAAACATTTCAACATAGAAATACAGAAAATATTCTTATAGTCCCTTAATCAATAAAAATCGGATGAACAGCGGTCAAGGTATTGAAAACAAAATTAAGAATTAAAAAATTGGTCGGGATTGTTGGTCGCTCGCTACGCTCCCTCCCATTATTGTTGCGTTGAACTACTATCTTCCCGACTAATTCTCAATGCGATCCGTAACGCGATTTTTTTCTTTCATTTGGCCCTTGACGAGCCTCGTAACGAATTTCCCGATAAGCTGAAATAATATTAATGTAGAAATTTACGGAGCGCGGGGAGGGGGGGGGCAAATTGCTCCCATGCTGATGAGATGTTGACCGAGTGATGATCTATCGATTACCACCTCGATCTTTTCGATCGCATCGCGCATGCGCCCGGGAGGGTAGACGAAAAAATACCCAAATTTACTCTTTTTAAAAAAAAACTCAGGGTCGGGTGGGGGGAGGGGGTCCCCAACCTAATGAGGTCTACTCCTAGACAAGAGCTATCGATCGCGACTAAATTCGATCCGATCGCATTACCCATGCGCTGAGGATCGTGAACGAAAAAAAACTGTCCACACACACACACACACATACACACAGACGTCATTCCAAAAACCATCGGGGGAGCTTCTCCTGGTCATGGAACGTCGACATTTCATGAAACTAGCAATTTTCATTTTCGGGGTGAAAACAATAACTAAAAAAAAATATATTTTCGAAAGGGAAACCGAAAAAATCAGAATACATTTGAGAGATAGGTTTTCAACCTCCGCAATCCAAGAAAAAATCGCGATCCATTTAAAAGCCGGCGAGTCTTGAAGATGATGGTTCCATTTTCGAGTCATAAATTGGTCGAAATTGAGTGCAACGAACTTCAACCTACCGGCAATCTCCGGGGTTTGTTCTGCTGTTCTGAAAATCAATGTAGCTTGTACCTAGAAAGATGGCCTAGAAAATATACTCCACGACGCCAACTAGTCGCCTTCAATACTCAAACTCCCTAATGAGGTAGAAAGGAATCCTAGAAGGATTTTTCATTCATTCGTCCCGCTGAATTTCCCTGAAGGAGTGGAAAACGAAATTCAAATTTATAGGGAACTAGAAAATTGTAATTGTCGGCAATAATCATATAGCCGTAAATAATTAATTGTTATGCATTATTTGATAAATGTATAATACAACTTAATTAGTTCTAATTTTTAAAAAACTAAGTATTATATTTTCAAATATTTACCATATAAATTCAGAGAAAGAACTATTTATATCGAGTGAATCAATAAAAAATTTTTGGCTGACAAATTATTTTGTGAATATATTTGGAAGAAAAAGAATTTGAAAACTTCTTGAGTAATTTTTTTCAATATTTTCTCAAACTCAATATTTCACTAACGGGTTCCAAATGTTATTTCGAGTATAAAAATGAAGAACAAAACAAAGATCATTGAGGGATGTCACAATCACGAAACTTTATCATCAATCTAATTTTATATCATCCCCTCCCCCTTCAGAGAAACATGAATGGCGATAAAAATAACTTTTCTCCTTTTTCCGATGTTTATTCATCATACCCCTCTGAAGATAGTTTCTCGTTATCATGGAATATAATTTCGCCATCTGTACCAAAGACACTTATGATTAATTAACAACCGGCAATGATAATCAGCGAATTCCTGCTGATGGAATCGGGCACGAAAGAAGTTCGGCTAAAATTCTATAGAAAATATTATAATAGAACAAATTGTACAGAAATAGTACATTATGTCACCAGGCAATGAAACTATCCGACGAATGTGGCTTTATAATCAGAGCCGAAGGCGAAGATTATAATCACATGAGTCGGATAATACTTTTATCGCCGAGTAACATATAATATTTTTCGTCTCTGGCCCCGAAAAATATATTTCGATTTTTTCCTCAATAACAAGAGCTGAAAACGAATGCCGACATCCATAGAAATCAATGAGAATTATTTATGAAAATTGCTACCATTTTCTAGGAAATAAATTTATACGTGGACCCAATGCAATCCGTCTTTTTCGCTCTCATTCAACATTCCCCCATAGAATCTCCCCTTTCCCTTATTTCGTGGGGGTAGACGCGCGCACAAAACATCGTCATCGATCCGGACATGCGCAGGGTAGTCCGAGGGTGCAGAGACAAAGGAAATCCCCGATAATTCAAAATTCAGATCGACATTATTGAATAAAAAAAAATCATTAAAAAAAATTCTACATTCCTCATTTCATAGCAATCTTCCAAAATATTTAGTATCGAATATATTTTATAATATATTCGAGGCCTCCAGAGTGCGTGAAGAATTAAAACAAATAGTGAAAGAATTTTCAAAAGTCTTAGGAACGATATTTTTTTGTCAATTAAAATCTCATAAACTAGGAAAAAATCATTTGAAAAAGCTGAAATGTTCCCATAACAATTGAGGAATTTAAAAAACGAGTTAAACTTACCGGAGTGACCCAGAAACGCGCAGGCAGTGCATATTGCAATGATAATATGGGCTTTCATCCTTCCTCTCAAATTATTCACACGAAACTGATTGCTGTTAAAAAATAAGCGGAGAAAAATATGATTAATCCACACTGAAAACGTTTGATCCAACAATTGACTGACGATATTGCGGTTGATTTCAATTGATGAATCGTGATAAACTTGGATTAAAGGGGGGAAGAGGGGGCGACCTACCGACCGAGCGACCCCAAGGCTTCGAGAGCTCGGATTGCACTGTTGATGCCAGTCGTATCTGGTTGGCACGGCGCTCCCACCACGCCTGCGGCTTCAAATATAGAATTTGTGTGAGCACTAATACTGGGAGAGGGTGGGCATGTGTAAAGCGGGACCCTCGGGAATCGACGCAATGGACAGGGGATTTTTTTTCCTCGGAGAGGGGGGGAGCAGCCCTCTCAGCGGGGTTTTGTGGTTTTCCCAAAGGAGTGGGGTCGATCGATATTCGGAAGTTCATTTTTCGGGAGATTTAAGTAATTTGGTCAATGCAATGAAGGAATACTATTGATAAAGGAATTAATAAAAGATAAAATAATTAATGAGGTCAATGTGAGATAAGCGGGAGAAAAACAATGTTAAATATCTAATGATTTGGAAATTATCAATTTTGTTAATTCATTAATTTTTCTGGTCGTAAATTAATTATTGATGATTGACTTGGTTGAATTAATTATTGCATTGATGAAATTATTATTATTATATAGAGATAAAATTATGGATAAATTGAATGGAGAGAGGAGCAAGGAGGAGAAAAAAAAGTCCTGGATTATGAAAAATATCTTTTCTTTTCCGTAATTAATAAATAGATAAAAGAGCTCAATAATTTAGCTCATATAATTTTTAAAATACTCAAAAAAATATAGAAATTGCCCATTAGAAAATTAGGTCGACTGCATAAAAGACTTCTATTATTTATCAATTATTCATTCCATTATGGGACCTGGCCATGAACACCAATCCCAATAATTTCCAAAGATCATTCGAAAGGTGAGGCATGACACCACAGGACTGTAAATTTTATAGAATAAAAGGGTAAAGTGGTTGCGGGCTCAGCACAGAGAGCCTCGTGAAGTGGATAATGTCTCTTTTCCTGTGACACGGAACACGTCTCGTGCCCCACACATTACGAATCTACCGGGCTTTTAATATCACGTCATGCCATTAATATCTTGAGACGGTGAAACCATTATCGTCACTTCTCCCGATTTTCCCGGGGGTAAACTTTCCATTTTTATAAAACGGAATAATAATAAATTCATTTATTTTACTTCAATGGGCTTCGATGAGTTGTATCACCCAGAAAAACTTGCTCCGCAATCTGTTAATCGTCATTTCGTGCCAATGCCGACTCTACGCACGCGAAATAGACCGGATCCGCAGTCTAAACCGAGGGCACGCACGTAATCTATTCAGCATCATTCGCTCATTGATTTAATCCGCGTGGATTAAACTTAATTTTATTTGAACTTGAGGGGATTTTTATAAATTACTTTAATGTAGCGGGAAATATTAATTTTCATTAAAATTCTTGATTTTTAAAATACTTTTTTTTTAAATACAATTATTATAATGATTAATAATTATTAATGACCGAGATGATTAAGGCAATTGATGGTATTTTCCTTGCAACTTTACATTTAATTTTTTAGATGAAAAAGGGTTAAAATTGTGCAGCCAACGATGACCCAATTTTTATTGTGAAAATTCGGAGATGAGTTGCAGCCCTCGGCGTTTTTGCATTCACAGATGTATTGATAACTGTCTTTATTGTATTTGCCCTTGTAGCATGCCTCCTCCGTAGGACCGTGGACAGCACATTCTCGTACAACGAAAGACTCGTGGGGGTCCTTGAAGTAAACTGGAACGTCCACAAATCACGTTAGGTTTGAAACTTTAAGTCAAAAAAATTGCCTTGTTGCACGAATGTTGAACTGATAGAATACGAAATTTATTGACGAATATAAGTATTATTCGTTTACTGTGTTTTGAAAATTATAAAAAGTTGTAATTGGTTGATTTCTTACATCACAAATAGTATATTTCGGGCCTGTCGGTATGGGGTTTTTTACTCGCGTGCAGTTTGGCAAGCCGAGCCGTAGGCGAGGCGGCCAACCACGCGAGTCAAAAAACCCCATAACGATAGAAAGTGAAGAGCAGTACGGAAAATTCATTTTCATCACGCTGTGTCGGAAAAGTAACTTTTCAGTCACTCTCCGCTTCGCGTGGAGTGCCTAAAAAGTGCTTTTGCGACACATTGAGATGAAAAATATTTTTCGTAACACGTAAAAAATGTGGGATTCTCGTGGGACTCGTGGGATTATATCACTCGCCTTTGGCTCGTGATATAAACCTCCCACTCGCCAAAAACCATTTTTTTTCACTTGTTACGAAATATACTATTTTCTGAAATATACTATTTTCTTCATTTGAGTAGGAAAAATATGGTCGAATCAATCCAAGTTACGACTGGGTTTCGAGATAAAAAGAAATCTATAAAAATTATTGATGAGTAAAAGTCGACTCCCAATAAATTGAGTTAAATCGATTGAAGTGGATGATATGGTTTTGAGTAGATTCTCATCTTAATTGAATGAAAAGACTTGAAAAAATTGGTTTTTTGATTTGTGATGAAAAAAATCCTTGGGAAACCTTAATTATTGGAGTTAACTTACATGCGGAAATGATTTTTCGACAGTAATTGTGGGTTTTCGGGCAATTTTGGAGATATTTCGGGTCTACGCCTTTTTCAGTACAGTCACTATCTTTCAAACTGTCGCATTGATAGCATTGGATGGCGCGGCATGCTATGTAAACATCAAATTATGTAAGAGGAGCGACAAAGATCAAACAAAGCATTCAAAACTTGACACCAAACGTAATTTTTTAATCTAATGATTTTTCAACTCCAGAGAATTCGGATTGGACTCGATAATAACATCAATAATTCGGACAAATGGAGAAACCCTTGCAATCATCTGACAAATTAGAAAATTAGTTTAACTGGTTTACTTGTATGAAGGGAGATAACCGAGACGACGAAGAAAATCATCACACAATGAGCCATTGTGGGCAGTGAAACCGGAAATTACGAGTTTTATCCGCCTCTACTTCGTATTAAAATCTCATTCATTTCTAAAATCCCACTCGAACCAGTTAATCTCGGATATAAAATGGGAGATGTCATCGTTGATTTTGGGGGTTGAGTCGACTTATCGCGTGAAGATATCTTTGGATCAACGGATTTGTTGACAGTTCGAATTAGTGGAAGATGTAAACTGTGATAAAAAAAAATTGCCCGAATGTCTACGCAAATGATATTGAAGAATTCATCAGAAATCAATCATTTCCTAACGAATGCTTTAGGTATTTTAAGAAAATTTTGGGGGAAATGGCAAACGAATTTCTTAACGAATAATTAAATGGCATGGTTATTATTAGTGTTTTCATGGGATCCCTTTGCATTTGATTAAATGCAAGGCTTTTCCAGTAGCTAACAGAAATAAAACTCTTGATTGATTATTTCCTTTTAAAAAAATAGTTAGGGTTTTCACAGTTTCTGTTTTGTTAGATAGAATAAACCGTCCCTCTGGCATTCTAAATGAAAAGGGCTATGGGGAATCCTTCAATTCCCGCAGCCCAATTGCTGTACAAGTTATTCATTGATTTCGGCCAAGGACATTGTCGTACGACGCTAAAGAGTCCGATAAGTGTCCTAAACGACTCTGATAGTTCCACTTGGGAAAACGATTTCGCTTGAATTGCTGGGGCAATCCATTTTGCAGGCGATTCATAAAAATTGTCTTCTCTTAGAATATTAACCCGTCAGCGGTCGCGCTATGAGATTTTCTCTCACGCTTTTTTTCAGGGTATAGAAAACTTGCCCGAACACTCGATAGTTTTCGGTGAAAATTCTTCTATACCTCAAGTAACTATCCCTCTTACCCCTGAAACCGGTCCGAATGGCCTAACATTTGTAATTAATTAAGAAAAAAATTTATCAAGCTCCGTCACAAGATCTGAGAGATTCTCTCACTGCGCGCCTAAAGGCACTTGGCGAGGAGAGCGCTTCGGGTGAGCTCGATCGCGGTCGATAAAGGCAGAAGAGCTGAACGGAGGTGGGCTGGTAGGTTGGAGAGAAGCGGAAATCTGTCCGCAATTTTTATAGACAGAATGTAAATAATATATGAATATAATTAGTTCCAAATTTAAGATGTAAGTACGATCAAATATTGTTTCATCGAATGCGCGCCTAGCCGTGAGAGTTTCCCGCATCGCGCGTAAGCATTACCGGAAAGTTCGCGCGACCAGTAACGGGTTAATGAAGTGTCTCCAACTGGGAAAATATTTCCAATTCTCAACGAATAGTTTAATCCTAGAAAATTAAATTTTACTTCGGAAAGATTTTCTTTATCTAGACGAGATGTTTTATCAACTGAGGTATTATCGGTCGAGGGTTTCATATGACTTATCAAGAATAAATTGTCCAATGTTTTTTCTGCACGAAAAACGTAACTTTCGTCAAGTAAAAAAATGAGGCCATCAAAATAATTCAAAATATTTAGTCTCAGTATTTAAAAGAATTTGGTACATAAAATAACTTTCAAAATTTGTGAGATAATTAAAATACAAATAAGAAAAATTGGGCTTGAGGATTTTTTTTAATGGTAACAAATACCTCGTGAGGCTTTGCCATGAAATCAATAGGTCAGATATTTTTTTATTTTCATTTTTATTAACAAAAAAAATCTCAGCTAGAATATTCATTGTAGGAGTAATATCAATGATGTACATACAATAGTTATTATACAGTTGCAAAATATCGCGCAATGGGTGATTCACACGATACATTCACTTCTCAAATGCGATTTTGATGATTTTTTTGATGAATCAAATCAGTACCAGTAGTAGAGTTATTTTATGATTGTGAAATTCTTTCCGCCTTTCGTCTTGACGTTCGCAAACTTATTCAAACGAATGGAGTAAAAATAGGACAAATTCAAAAACATTCAGAAATTTTTCGGGAATCATTCCTCATTTCGTGAATTTATTTTGCGTAATTATTGATTTATTGCACTGGCTTAGTAATTATGTCTTTATTTTCTCTTCCTCGTGGAAATTGGAGCCACTCACTATATTACATCTTACCTCATCGATTACGGTTAATCTTAATGACTAATATGTATAATCTTATGTTATTTCTACACTTAAACGCTGATATTTACATAATATGGAGTTTTAATTTGCATCACCCAAGTTAATTCGTTGATAATCTGACTATTTATTTCTATTAAAACGGAATAAAATTATGAAATGTCCCCAAATGTCAACGAATTTTTTGTGGAGAATTAAGTGCTCCGAACAGAATATCTGTTATCATTTTTCTATTTTTACCTGACATGACATAGAAGTTATTTTCAAAATCAGTCGTGATATATTTTTTTAATTTATCGTCTCAAAATTGCCTTTACTTTACTTTTGATTTTTTTTCAACGTAAAATCACAGAGAATTTCCCTCCCGATGAACAAATATACTCTTGGGTACGAATTATTATCCACTCAGCAATATTTTCATTACAAAAAGCTTTTATATTAAATTTCAATGACACTCAAACACTGAAACAATTTCGTCCGTTCTAATTACTTCCATCTAATTATTCGGATACATTATTCATCAAATAGTTGAGTATATCATTAACAACAGACGACAACTAAAATACAATTATACAATTTATTACAAAAATAAATCTCTGCGTAACGGTTGCGCGACAGTTTTACAAATTGAAGACATCTTTTTCTTTTAACTTTTTATGAAGACAAAATATTGTAAAATTGGGAGTTTTTGTTAAATTATTCACAAAAATGGAAGAATTATTTTATTTGATTTTTGTTTTGGATATTTTGTCGTCGCAGACATTCACGCCAAATTCGCGATATTATTTACAAACATGAACAATAGGACTAGGAGAATTTTAAAGGAAGAGTACGATTTCATGTTTTTTGTTAATGTTCAATGAGAGATGATAAAATTGTCGACGATTTTGGCGAAATTATAAATAAATTGTTTTCAACAAAATTCAATTCGTTTACCCCTGATTTTAACATCTCTGCAACGAACAATTTTTGATTAAAACGATAGTCCCTCAAATATCATGAAAAATCATGAGAAATAGACATCACTCGAGTTTATAATCTGGCCATAAGTACAGCTGCTGGAAAAAGTCTTACAGTCTCGAAATGCTTTCGTAAAAAAAGTCAGTGAAAGATGCATTATACAAAATCATTAGACAACTTGACTTATAAATACAGTCGTATAATACAGAAAAGTAGATTACAGAAAAATATAAAGCGTCAATCGATATTTAATTAACTGAATGGTTCGCAAACCTCGATCATCATATAATTGGAAGCTGTCACAAGCACACAGTGCCACAGGCACCATCTAATTGCTCGACGATAGTCACTCGAGATCTCTCATCACTCATTCGTCAAATCCCATCGTGAATTATTCATTTATAGGTAATCAATTAATAAGAAATTCATGCACAGAAAGAAAATAATTTTTGAATAAATTATTGAATTTTTTTCATGAAAAACTGATTTGTAAATTATTGTATTTTTCATTTTATGTAGATTCACTAATTAAATAATGATATCGTTTGGAAATGGATTTAGAAGAAAAAGTCGAAAAAAACTTCTTTAGAAAAAGTCCTGATTCCCAACGAAGTTTACATTTTACTGCAAATTGCATCGAGGTTACTTTTTTAAACTGGTTCGTTTAAAAACGTGTAATAAAATTTCTAATATCATAAAAAATTAAGAGAATTTTTTTGATCAGCTCATGCAACAACATGTAAGCATTCAATCGTACATTGTACAGAATTGTCAATGAATTAAAAAATTCAAGAATATATGGACCTGATAAAAATTATTAACCCTGCCCTTCGCGTCCATAATAAAAATCTCATCCCAAGAACTATTTTTTTCCTGTGTAATTGTGAGCATCACTTGAAAATCTGAGTATCCTCCCGGTCTCTGTCCGCCAAATGAGAAAAAAAGTTCTCAATGCCGATGAATAACACTTAAAAAATAATCATAGCTTCAACGAAAGATTGCTAATTCCACAGAAACGGCTAATGTTCATGATTGTAGAGGTGCCACCGTTGGGATTCAGTGCTTGAGTCACATTTCTCAGCAGTTATGCCTCGCTGTGCATGGAATCTTGAGTCCATGCACACTGGGATCCTCGAGTGACGAATTAAGCCGCCCTCGAGGTGTCGCCATTTCTGATTGTCACCGCCATCGCATATCTGCATGAGGAGTGTCGTGCCTTTAGCATACATCGGGAGAGTCAAGCACAGGTCGTGATGTTTGATTAAACCGTCCTTTGTCAAGCTCCACTCCTAGGAGAAGTATTAAAGAATTTTTAAACATGTCTCTTCAGAAGAGAAAATCCATTCACAGACGGATTTAGAAATGAGATATGATAAAAGGTAATGAACTTAGAGAGAAATGTGAAAAGTTTTTTTTGCAAACAATTCCAAGGACTGCAGAATATATCTTATGGCGGTTTTTGTTAAATTCTATAATTACTGAGATGATCAGACACTGAAAATCTTATTATTCAATTATTATTTGATTTCCCGGGTTCTACAAATGGATACTCATGAAAATTGGATCATTGATGAATTTGTGAGACAAAATACAATTAAAATTGACGTAAAATCATAAATCTGAATCCTATCCTTTATACTGTAAATTTTTAATGAGTGATTATAAGAGGAAATGAACAGGAAATGTCAATTTTATTCATTTCATAAATGTTAACGAACACTGGCATTTTTATTTGATTCTTGAAAGAGGGAAAAGATCTGGATAATTGAATATTGAGAATGGACAATATTTACCTGATTACCACCAGTATCATGACACGGATAGAGACCTACGTTGCCATCCAGCAAATGGCCCATACTGTCTAGACAAGCATTACCTTGCTTGAGAGCACCACCTGGACCCCCTTCACTAGTCGGTATCACCAATTCAGGATAAACGTTCTTCAAGTACCAACTGAAAGGCTTACAACCCAATTTTCTCTTCAATTCCAGTCTATCTTGTATGCTGGAAGAGGAAAAACATTAATTACTGGTGTCCTAGCAAAGAGAATCTATTGAATTTATTCATTCAATTAGGAAATAATATTTCATGAGCTCTATTAGAAAATATAATTTAGGTACTGTTCGATCCCCATTAATTTCTATACAATATTTTTCATATATTCTTTCATTTTATTGAAGAGTTAACGGAACCTGACTTTAGTTAAATGATTCAATTCCATTTTTTTTTCAATTATTCAATGAAAAATTCATGAACTTCGTTGAATTTCAATCTTTAAAAAACAATCTAAAAAGTAGAAGTTGCAACAAGAAGTTATCTTCCAAATGATTGCACAATTATAGAATCACAACTCTATATATTCCAGAAAACAATTTCACCGTATTAAACATTTCCACTAAAAATTCAAGAATTGATCGTACTTTCCGTACGGAATATTGCGCGCCAGTGGCACAGCGTTGTAGTAAAAATGTTTGTAGTCATCCATCCAGACTTCAGCAGCACGTCGTGTATTTCTCGCGAAGACATTTCCACTTCCCCCAGGGAATGAGTACGGATGACGTTTTCGGAAGACATGACCAACACGTGAGCAAGGAATTATTTCTAAACTTCCACCGCATTGCCAAACTCGAAAAGATATTTCTGAAAGTGGAAATGGAAAACGTGAAGGGTTTTACAATGTCACACATTCTCCCCAATGAATTAATTCCCCGAATGCCCTTAATTGTTGCTATTACTTCCTCAAATGCCTCACTAACGAGACAATTTCGTAATCAATTATGAAAGTAATTGATCAAGTGTCGTTAGTATTTTTCTAACAATTTTTTAACGAATGATTGATTGAAATGGATTAACACTCGAATGAAGCCACTTCAAATGTAAAAAAATTCAATGTAAAATTGATACCAGTAGAAAAATAAGTAGCGTATAAATGAGTGATTAGAATTGGCTGAGATGTGTGTATTTTTACCCAAGTTTTCTCCTCCCCACACATCCATTTGTGTGTCATATTTCCCCAGTCTCTCGAAGTAAGCTTTATTAATAACGAATAGACCCCCAGCTATCATGGGTGTCCTTATAGCTTGCGTAGGATCCTTCTGTCTTGACTGTCTCTCAAGTTGACTCAAGTACTCCCACTTGAATACTAGACTCCAATCGAAACCCCCTCTGAGGTCTGCGGAAGCACCTGAATCGAGAACAACCGTGATTAAATTCAATTCTCACTTTTTTTTCCTAAACAGAGTAACTTTATCAATTCTGCACTATTTCAAGAGTTAACTTCGCAATATTTTCCCAGGTTGACAATCCATCGGGCCCTGGTTCTCCTCGCAACGATTCAAATGTAATAAATTTAATTAAATAAGTCTGAGTAGAATTGAAATAAAATCTACGTAAATTTGTTTTATTTTGAATGAAAACTTTGCAATTTTCCACCGTAGACCTTTTTTCCCAAATGAATAAAACAATAGACCAGACTTTTGATATTTTAATTCATTATTTTGCTATCATAAGATAAAGAGAGAATGGGAGAACTTTATATTTATTTCAATTCACAATTTTTTTCACCGAAAAATCCAATTATTTACTTATCTATTTTTATTTTTCAATTTACATGACTAACACTCGCCAATTCGATTCTTCTGCTCTGCTTACCTATGTACTGGAAAGTATCCATACTGATGACATCAATGACAGGACACACGACGCGACTTGGATCTTCAGCGACTCTCTCCAATAGAGGCTCCAGCCAGTCCGCATTACACTCGCAATGGGAATCGAGAAATGTCAAAACACTGGCTGTAGCGGCATCTGCGCCACGAACACGTGATCTCATCAAACCCTCTCGCTTTTCGTTTCTTATCACGCGAACTTTGTGAATTCTAGACAACTCCTCACCATCCTCAGCTGAAATTAAATAAGTCAGTTCTGTTTTATTTCGCTGGGAGAGCTGGAAGGATTTTCTATGATGAGATTTGAGGAAATATCTTTCTGTCTCGTAGAATTTTTACATTTTCTCGAAATTAAAAATTAATGAACCGGCTTATTTTCAACGACAATACAAAAAATAAATGGGGAAAACCTTGAAAGTTGTCTAAAAAAGTGAAAAAGTAAATTCGATTAATCACTTGAGGAAGGAAACGAGCGTATAAAAGAGAAAAGGGCGTAACCCTCTTCGCAATGTGACGAGCGAAACGAGCGAGGGGCGGAGTTTTCTAGAAAGCAAACTCAACGACAGAATTACTTTTTTTTTTTAAAATAGAAAATGAATTGGTCTCTTTATTTCTAGTAAAAATTCTTTAATCATCAAATAAATTACTCACGATGATCACTGAAGTCATCAACAAGAATAATCTCCTTGATCAGATGTTCGGGGCTCCTATTGAGAACACTGAAACGACACCCCCCCAAAAATTAATAATTCATACAGCCCATGATAATGTAAAAATATCAAGACGACAAGTGAGAAAAATGGGTTAATTAATTCCACGGTTATGGAAGAAATTTGTGATTTATATGACAGAGGTGGCTGGTAAAAATAACGGTGGGGCTTAAAGGATTGTCGTTGGTGGTGGAGAACGTGGTGGAATGGCGATTAAAAAATTCCATCGGCTGCCATCGTTCCACAATGTCAACTCAACTGGCAATGGGGAAAAGGACAACGCGGTATCCAAGAATGTTTTCTCATTTCCGATTTCCAATGGAAAACTCGGTCCATTTCCGGTAGGATTGAACATCCATATGTTGTTTTATCGGTTCCAAGTAATAAAATTGAACGAAATAAATCGACAAGAGAGAATTTTTATCGTCGAATAAAATTGTTTTTATGATTTTTGGAAAAGTTTTATTTCTCTTTTACTCTATTTCTCGAGGATAAAAAGGTATATAATTTTCCATTTTTTTTTATAATCTCTATTTATTTCAGTATAATTTTTTTTACCCATGTTACTGTTGCGGGCGGCCGACAGTTAGTTGGTCATCAACACATATAACTACTCAGTTAAATTTTCCTTTGAAACCGAATGTATTCGGGCCTTACCATCTAAACTAAGTCAAATCAACAATAAAATTGAGTCGGACGCAGTTGGGTGAATAGCTTCCTGAAGAGACATTAGCATTATTGTGAACAGAGTACACCATTGTACACCATTGTGCACCTTGTGGGTTCACACCAGCCGCATCTCCGTCGTGAACCCTGGGTAATGCTGCGGGGTGGGGAGCTTTGTTTCATACCTTACCGCACGTTGATTTGAATTTAATCGAATTTAGTTAAAATTATTTGATTTATATAGCCTCAGAAGGGAAGGGAAGGGGAAGGTTCCGTATATCTACTCAAGCACATTGATTTCAAAATCTTTACGTCCTGACACGATCAAATCATTGAAAGCTACCAGCTTCGACCCTAAGGTCATTTCCCACAATATACAGGCTAAAATATATCAAATTTACTTGAGTTTTCAAAGGGAAAATTTTGAGGTGGTATCTCCAATGTTCACCACTTATTTTATCTCAATTTTTCTTCAGACACATTTTTTCATAATTAGTATTTTAAAAAATAATTTAGTTAAAAAAAATAATTTTCAAGTTTGCTTCGATTATATTTTACCTGACGACCGTACGCAGGAGAGTCGATCTGGCCTCATTATGGAATGTAATTATCACGGAAGTTGGGGGTAAGTCGCGTCTCCACTGTTTCAATCGACACCTGAAATCAAAAAAAAAAAAATAGGCGGAAAATTAGAAAGAATTAATGAGAGTAATTTCTAAAGTTTTTCTCAACAAAAAAAAATGTATTATCTCCCCTTTATTTCATCGCTGATAATGATCAGACGGCGAGTGAGTTCGGATAACGATCTCACAAATTTTTACAAGCTATTCGCGACGGGAAACGAAGGAATAAATAACTGAATGGACGGTGATAACGGTCCGGGCACTGGCACAGCCGCTTATCGCACTATCCCGTGGGGAAAAAAGGGAGACCGAAGTGTTCGTGGGATATTCTGTCGCACTCATGTCGTTTCGGGCAAAGTGGGTGCCATTAATGTGTGAGTGTTGGTGCGTTAAATTTTGTGGTTCATATCACCAGGTGTGATGACGCTGACATCATAAATATTATGACAATTATAAATTTTTTAGATTATTTTAATTGCTGCAGAGACCGAAATTCCAGTTTTGTTCCAACAAATTAACGACATGAAAGAATGAAAATATAAAATCTAATTGATCGACTCGTTTGAGAATAAAAAATCGCATTTTCACATTTTTAATTTTAATATTTATTTATTGCTGATGAAAATATTTTATATCATTCAATTAATTGTAGTGGCAAATTTCTTTTTACCAATGGTTTTAATATTTTTAACAGAATATGAAGGAAATTTTAAATTTATATCTAAATACAATTAAATTTTAGGAATGGCTCATTAAACCCCAGTAATTGATAGAAATTCAAAAATTAAAATGGTAGAAAATTTGGTTTCACATTTCTTGCATTTCTTTCAACCATTCCCATGATCTCTGGATTTTTTCGAACCAATTGATGACATTCCAAAATTAATTTCGTTAGATTGAATAATTTTACTATATCGTAAAGAATAATTGCTTAAATTCTAATTTCGTAAAAAATTTATAAAGTAATTTTTCTTCGTTTTCAATCATAAAGAAATGACTCAAGAGGTCGAGGAAAAAGTATACAGGGCTTATTCCATCCACGTTCTGCGAGTTTATCTTCGGGGTATGAGAACGGGAGAGAGAGAGAGGCCTCGCACACTAGCTGACATATTGGAGATCGTTCCCCAGACGTCTAGGCCATACATGCCCAACACTGGCTTACGTTTCCAACTTCCCATGCCACATACAAGCCATTCGTTCCCTTCAACCCAACGTATGTACGGCTTCCTGATGTCTTCAAACGTGTACTTCGGAGTCTTATGAAAATATTATTATCATTTTTTACGGGCGATTTGAATGGAAATGTCTTCATGTTCATGTTAAGAATGGCTTAGTTCAGCCATTTTTTTTTCTTGAAAATGTTCTACTTATTTGCATAAAAACTTTTCAATTATAGAGGATCATTAACTTATGCTGAGGTTTTTAATGATATTCGAATTCACAATTAATGCTCTTCAATTCCATCGTCGATTAAGGTACTTTAGCAGTGGTTTAGACTTCCCAAAAATTTCGCAATTTGCTACAGATACCAAATATGAAGAGTCTGTTATTGCCTATGTCAAAAAACTATTACAAAGGTATTGACCCCGCCGTTCTTGAAATATGCGTGAACTAGTGCGTGGTCAAAGTTCTTGAAATTTTATAAATTATTTTTTGAAATAACCAACAACAGATGAAGCAATTTGGTTGTCTTTAGCATATTGCGAATTTTTTTTCACAAGTATGAGCTTCTGCGGAAGTACCGTAAACCAATTTTCTTACGCAACTTTTCAATTGAATGCAATGAAATAATAGATAAGAAAAAAAATTGAAATACACTTGAATCAAATCGAAAAACAATTTGCCTCCATTAAAAAATCACTGGAATCAGACCTTTTTTTAAACTATTGCGTATGCTAAATGATTTGAGAAACCAAGTAGTATTGAGCATGAAAAAATCATAAATGGAAATAGCCAACCCGATAATGTAATGTCAATCGGTACCCGAGAATCAGTTGTTGAATCCTTTTTACAGAGGCTATTTCAGAATGGCTATTCCCTATTAATTTCATGGATAAATTGTTTGATTAACATTGTTGGGTTTGAGTAGATAAACTATTGACAGAGGACATTACCATGTGCGAGCCGAGTGAAGAGAGTGGAGTAGAGTGGACAGCGAGGCCGGTTCATCGACCGAGGGCTTTAATTTGAAACTTCGATTTGGTTTCGGCTCAGTCGCTAAAGTGGATAACGCCGTTGGGGGAGGAGGGGAAATCGAGGACTACAACTGCCCTCGAGTCCTTTACGTGCACCTCTGCCCCTCCTTTTCCAGTGAAACGAGCTTTCCCAGCTCGTTTTCAAGTTACAAGGGCTGAGGTACGAGGGGAATATGCCAACGGGATCGGCTGGCGTTAGCCGATTGCTATGAGTTCACATGGAAATCCACTTCCTCTTTTATTTTGTTCCAGAGTGGAGAAGGGATTATGGAAATGATGAATCATGAAACTTGGATTTTGTTACGGGATTCAATGTTATTTAATTATTTATCTGAATAATTCGATGTTCGCTTTGAAATGATTTGCAATTGGAATCACGGAATTGAAGACATCAAATGTTGAATGCACAGAGAAAAGCATTCTATTAAAAATTACTGTTTCATTGGATAATCGTTTTGCGTTTTGGACGCTTGGGAAATTATTACATACCCAGGTAAGAATCAGCGATAGCAGCTGGGTTGATTAAGGGGTGGACTAAAACTTAGAAATATTCAGTCAATCTCTTCCAGCCCCTTAATGATAATCTTGTTTAACCTTGTTTCCTAATAGTATATTATGCAACATGTGCGTAATGGTGTTTTTGGCTCGTGGGAGGTTGAAACACGAGCCGAAGGCGAGTGTTATAATCCCACGAGCCAAAAAACACCATTACGCACAAGTTCAACCGAGCGAAGCGAGGTTAGAATCGCGTGATTACGGGCACCTATGGCATAAAAGGTTTAAATGACACTTGGTGCCCAGACTGAATTAAAGCTTTGAATGACCATCTTTCAAATGATCAATGGCGCATCTTTAAGTGAGTAATATTTCCGTTCACGGGTATTTGTTTAAGATATTTTTCTATTAGTCAATAACGCTTTTTATGAAGTTTCATTTTCACAGGCATTCGTGTTGAAGTGAAACTTCTTTTGGCTCGGTGGAGTAAGCCGAAAACACGGCGGGCTCTGCGTCACAAAATCGTGAAACGATTTGAGGAGAATGGGTTCAGTCTGTGGCGGCGAGTGAGGGAGGCGTGGTGGGGAGCACTGACTAGCGGCCCACACGCGTTCGGTGGTAAAGAATAAGTGGGAACGCGTGGTATTTGCTGTAAGAGTTTTTTTTCCTTTGCACAAGTAAAATTGGTAATTGTTTCAAATAACTAGGAACTTGGAGGGAAACTCTAGCATCCGATAGTTGTTTTAGAATGACGAATATTCTGTATTTTTTTGTCAAATTGGGTTTCCCAGAAGGAGCTACAATGCTATTTATTTATTTATTTGAATGATTTATTGCGTTTACGTCGAAATTGTCTACAAATGAAAATTATGGGATTGAAGAAATGAAATATTGAATAGGAAGAGATGGATCATAACTTACGATTTATTTTTTATTATTAAATTATGCATGGGCATGTTCGATCTCGTGAAGTGCAGATGGATAATTTATAAGAATAATGTATCTTCTCTCCGTTCAAATTCGGTTTGCCAATAGGTGGAAAGAAATGCAATTGCCTTTCGACATGTGAGTGCATGTGGGCACGGGGAATTTTCATTCGTGAGTGCATTCCGAAGACATCCCACAATGAAATACGAGGGAATTCTTATTGGATACTTTAGACGAGAATAAAACGAGGTCGTTCGGATGTCAGTGACATTACCCGAGTGCATTATTCACTCGAGGCTATGAATCGTAAAGCTACATTTTGTTGTTTTTTTGGTAATCAGCTGATTGAACAGAAACAATTGTCTGATATATTGTATCCAGGAGTATTAATTCTGAAAGGTTGGACTGAGAAATAAAACCTCACATCGATAAATTGTGTGTATGCTCAAAAGAGAAAGATGAATTGGTTTAAAACATATTTTTTTTCGATTTTAGACGAAAAAACTATTCGATAAATTATTCTCATTTTTTTTGGCTCATAAATTTTTTCGTCTTATTCTTATTCTTTTCTTTTATACGTCCTCCGTATTCAATGCGTAAAGTCGCGAACGTGTTCCGAGTGAGAAGCCGAGAAAAACATCGCTTCGTTCTTGTCCCTCATGGAATTTCGGGACAATTCTAGCATCTTCGGTTAACGAAGGTATAAAAATCCCCACGCTCTCCGTCAAAACAGATCAGTCTATCTGCGAAATCCGACCGACAATAGTTAGTAATAGCGCTATATAAATGCGTTGCAAATGAATTGAGAGGGTGTAAAAGACTCAAAACTATTTTGTATATTTCAAGATTAGAGTGTGAATTAACATTCCGACTTTAATTCAGCTTCCGAAAAAAGCCGATTTCAATATTAATTTGAGGCGAAAAATAACTTTTAACAATGGTCACTTAACGGTAAGTCTTAACGTGATTTTAAGCCCAATTGAAATTCGTGTACCCGATCTGAGCACTTTTCAGTAACAAAGACAATCTCTACATACGCCGATTTATTACTACACCCGAGCCAAGCCGTCACATTTTCATTATTTATTCATATTACGGATTCTTTACACTATCAATATATAACAATTATTGCTTTTACATACGTTTAAGTTTGTCGTATACAATATGACTGTAAAGAAAAAAATGTATCAGCGGTCAATTGCATCTGTGAATTTTTTCGTAGTATACGGCAGGAAGAGACAGTTTTTTTTAGCCTATCAATCAATTCCAAGCATTGCTCACTACTTTAGACCATAATCCCTCCTCTTGAGCTTGCAAGTTTCATAGAGGACTTTGCAGGCTGATTGTAGTAGAGATTGAAATACTCCGGTCCATTTTCTCTTTTTGAATTTGTCGCCTGCTATAGGATTCTATTCACAGTGCTCTTTTTTATTTTGAAATGATTTCTACAATCAGTGAATGGCATCGAAAATTGCTCTGAGAGATCTTATCCTTTCATAAGAAAATTATCCTCATCTGTGCAGGACAAATACATAAACTCTTGATATATGTTAGGATTTTTTCTGAGTGGATACAATTTACTTCGGACAATTTATAGCAATTGAAACAATTCCTTGGGATTAAATTACCTTTTATGGCAGATTTTTATATTTAGCTATTGGGGGCTTTCGCACCCCACACCCCTCAAATTCAACTTTGAAAATCCTTTTACAGGGGGACGATGAAAAAACTCTACTCTTGGCAAAAGTGTACGCCAACAGTTTAAGAGTTTCTGATACACATACACACGCACACATACACACACATCCGAAGGTGGGGGCGGTTGTAGACGGGTATACTCGTAAAACTTGGTCGATTTTATCAGTAAAATTTAGAGTCTGTCGTAAATCCTCGCACCTTTGCCGCGGGCCCCCTTCTGGCTTCTGATGCAGTGCCAGTACCTAACGCAAGTAATGTACAAAACTTGTGTTACGAAGTGGAAATACGGGTATTATAAATCAGATGAGAATTTGTGCGATATCTTAATTCAATTATCGATAGTATGGGTTAATTTATGAGAGTAGCTGGAAACCCCGTGATTCAATTATTTATTGACTTTTCAATATTTATAGAGAGCCATGCAATTACGTTAATTACAATATTTTTTAAGATTTTTAGAATTTGATTCGGTTTTTTAACCAATATTAATCCATGCGAATAATCCATTTGAAAATTAAGACAACGAAAAACAAAATTTAGTTATTCAAATATTCAAATTCATACAGTTGAGCGAAGCGAGCAAAGGGGGTTTGATCTGGTCGGGTATTGGCGAGCGAAAGGAGCCGAGAGGCGGTTGTCCCGCCTCTTCCGAGGCAGTGAAGCTTCCTAGTTTTCTATGTAATTTTATATCTGAACGCAAACTATCCTGGCTTTCCACTCAGTCTAGTATAAAAATGGGTAAGCATCATTACATGGTAATTATGATCAACTATAGACTGTTTGCACGGGTAATTAACATTTATTTACAATGAATTACAAGAAACGTGGGAGCAAGTAACGAGGAGAGGTTTCACCTGTACAGATGCTACGTCCTTACATCATACGACGAAAGAAAAGTGAGCCGATCAATTCCTCAGGTGAAAATAATATTTCACTTTTACTCGATCGCTCGGAATAACAGGTTTTATTTGGAGTTGTCGGTGAATAATGCAGATGCGCATAAAACTGTCCTCATATTTTTTTCAACGAGACGAGCTTGGAGTACTCGGAATGGTCTTTGAATTCTTCATAGCGTCGAAAGAAATCCTCTAGCGAATTGGAAAGCGAGTTTTCCAAAGTTGGATCAAACAAATGGATTAAGGCCGTTAGTTGTACGAGATTGGAGGTGTGCATCACCAGTGGAATCGCACAGCTGTTCGTTCTACCTCCTTTCTAATTGCAGTGGGATCTCGTGTCGGCGTGCGCCGAGAGTCGCGTAGCAAGCGGCACGATTAATTAATATTCAACAAAAATTATGTGGGAAAAATCTTGTACGCAGTTTCAATGAAGTCATTGGCATTTTTTTTTCCAATTTTTTTAAGAGTTATCGGAGGACAATGAAATTAAATTGAATTAAAATTTTTGCATGTTTTATTTTGTCACTTTTTTCATTTATTTTTTTTTATACACTGAGAGAAAAATATTATTTTGCCAAATTTTCTCGAATTCATGAAAAGTAAATTTTTTTTCTTATCATACTATAACATTTTTACAACAATAATAAAAATATCTTTATCAAAATAAATGTTACCTGAAGAAGTGTACTATTATTCTTATTTATTGGAATAAAAGAAATAATATTGAAACTTAATCAATACAAATATTATGGAACAAAAAATACTCATATGCATAAAGCAAAAAATTCAAAAGACATTTTCTTACGTTATTTAAAAATTGTATTGTAAAAAATATGTAAAATTTATGTTTAATTTTGTATTTTTCAAAGGTTCTTTTCATTCAGGTTTATTATGGAGGATTGCTATTTGATAATAAGAAAAAAAAAATTTACCATTAAATTAAATCGCTCGATGTTCCTCACTCGTAATGAATTTCTAAAGCTATTAATTTTAAAGCGGATTAAATACTCTCGGGATTATAATAAGTCACTCCATTGTTTATGCACATTAAATGGAAATAAACTACCAATAACAATGCAACAATTCAAGGATGTTGTGAAGATGGGAAAGGGGCCGGGGTAAGTAAATCAGAAACACATGTCGGGAGAAAATGGTTTTCCCATGGATTTATCCACAAGGTGAAGCCTTGTTCTGGCACAGTCTGGTGCACTGTACTGGAGCGGATGTACTGCGATTAACCCGCGTCTTATCTACCAGGACACGCTACCTCAGGGAACCTCAGAAAATGCATAAGGAGGGCTTTAGGTTGACGCCGGAAAACTATGTCCCTGGGGACAGCTTTGAGGTGGAGGCTCATGGCGAGAAATTACATTTTATCTGCTGATAAAATTTGGTTCATTGTCTGGACTAGAATATTAGGATTTTATTTTTAGAGAGAGGTTAATTACACTTGAGATGAAGATAATAGGATAATCACAGGTTACTGAGATTTGTGGAGAAAGTGGTGGTTGCGAGGGAGACTATCGTTTCCATTTAATTTATTCAAGGTGGTATAGAGGTATTTCTAATCATTTTACATTCAGTCGGAGGATTAAATGTATTATTCATAATAATTTTTATATTGTCTGAGATACTGTCAGAGATGTCTTGAGAATTGAGCAATAAGTTTATTCGATTTCTGGACCTCGAGGGGAAGACACATGAGGAATAAAATTAATTAATTAATTATTAAGCCATAGACAGCCTTTTTGACTAGTTTCTTTGGCGGGTTTCTCGAAAACTTAGGGAGTTGGAATTCGAAACTCAACTGCAATTGATTCTTCGGGAAATTTGCTAATAATTACGAAATTTAGAGTCCCTAGAATCAATTCTAAGTATTTTCTAAGTTCTAGAGAAAGTGGATTAACTAATTAATTAATCTATGAATGATGACCTTAATTTTTTGACGATCCTTTCCAACTAACAAAAATAGACATTGACAATGCCACAAAATGATTTCTCTCGTCATATTTACATGTTCACTAAAACAGTTAAAAAAATCAGCATGAGCGATAAAAAAAATCTGCTATTCAACGAAATTCCCGAATATCGTCATCGTTCACATATTCAAACGAATTTCGTACCGATTTCCGATTTGAATGGATCCATTGTGATGCATTTCCAAAGATTGCGGGTTGCAGCGCGTGTGTTTGCGTAGCGAACCGCGATGTAAATCGATTGACCGGCGGTGAACTCGAATTCCAAACGGTTATACTATATTCTGGGTATTATCCTCATGGAAATTCCGCGCATGGGGGGGATTTGCTGGGGTTGGATTTTAAAGAGTCGGCGGACGCCATGGGTAGAGACCTCGATTTTCGAACTAGTCTGTCGATGAAAAATGCATATACATGGAGAACATCATTATTTCAGGTAATTGGTAAATTTTGGCGGCGGTTCAACCCCAACCCAGCCTGGGAGGGTTCAATTAAATCACAAATTTGTGGGAATCATTGATGGAGGCTTTTGTTATTATCCCGCGTCTCGACAAAATCCGTTCGTCGAACCGACGTCGTCCATTCCATTATTGTAATCAATGAAATTTTTATTGCATAATCAAGTCACAAATCATAAATATTGATTCGAATCATCAATTGAATTAATACAGTGGTCGGGGCTCAGATAATTACGCTGTGTACATTTTGTAACAATTTCAATCAGCTATTCATTTTTTTTTTAGGTGAATAATTTGGAGAGGAGTTTCGTTGATGAGTGAATATACTGCCAATTGTTTTTCTCTATACTTTCGGTTCAATCTAACGGCCTTTTTCGCGAGTAAAAGTTAACGACAGTTAACGCATGCTAATAGCATGCAAATAAGTATCAACACATTCTATTTCCAGCGGAACCTCTTCTCTCGTGGCAACAGTTCAGATGTGTTGAGCTCTGCTGGTGTATTACAGGTGGAGGTTGTTCTGTCCCTAATTCTTGTGGTGATTAAGAACGCGAATGCATATACCTGGATGATGAGACAACCGTGGATAAGAATCCGGCGGTAGAATAATACCAAAAGGGGTGGCTTGCGAATGCTTATGTGGGACGACTTGGGTTGTTCTGCTTGTGGAGCTCTTTTTACGAAGAATGAGGTTGACAGTTTTTGCACACATTTTTGCGAATTTTTTCACGCTCTGGGAATTCAACTTGAGGATATGGAAAATCATACGAGCAGTGAGGAAAACATATACTTTTGCCAAGAAATCATGTTCTTGAGGGGAAACTATTGTTAGATGTTTATTTCTTCATTCCAATTATTCCTGGACTTGCAAGGACTGTCTCCAATTATTGCAATTGTGTCGCATTATGGAACAGATCATCTTGAATTAAATTCGGTGAAAATTATTAACTCTCAGAATTATTGCAAACAATTTTGCCGGAGAAAATCCCAAATTTGAGAAAATTAAAAATCATTACGGGAGTTGATTTAATATAATAAACAAGGTTATATGTATAATAATTTCATAATCCAAAATAATTATAACATTGGGAGATAGATACGGATTACCAAATAATGACTAATCTGGAGGATTAGGCGGTTGACCAATTCAATTCTTATCCCAACGTTTAATTCTTCGGCAAAATTTTATTTATTTATTTTTTTCGATACAGATAAAATTAAGACGTCTATACTTACTATATTGAATATTCAACACTATATAAAAAGGAAATTGAATCAAGGAAGTAAACAAACTCTGAAATGTATAGAATGCAAGTGTCAATGCCGCACTTTACGACAAGTATTTTTATTCGACTGTAAAAAAAATTTTACGCTAAGCGATTTTTTTTCTAATTATGCCCCTGAAATGTATCAATTTTTTTTCAGAAATACTATTTGCTCTATTTCATTCGCTCTCGAAATACGATTAGAAATACCTCAAAGCGGCATTTCCCTATTTCTATTGCCATGAATAATGCAAACTCAGAAAATGTGAAATTCGCCTGCGGTTTTCTCTCATCCGAGTGATCCAGCACTCGGTTTACTTTTACACTTGCGTACGTGCGTCATTATGTATGTGTGCCGTAATGTGAATTACTGCGAGCGCTTTACCGAATTATCGGAGAATACACAGACCAGGAGATATTATCAGAATTGAGGACAATCATCGTTTTCGGATGCGTGTACATGGACGAGGGGTTAATTATGACGGGCCATATTCAATCGCAGTAATAATGGGGACTTTTTAATTTATAATTGTGTATTGATGACGTTTAATTAATTCGTATGGATGAAAATACTTGGTCATCAATTTTTCTTGGTCCCCACTCTGATAATGCATTTTTAATACAGAAATTGGATAAAATGGAGTGAATTTTACTTTTGGTTTTCCAGACAATGAATTTCAAATTCTATAATTTTGCCTGATACATTCACTTTTAGTTCCCATTTTTCATGCGTAATATAATCACTGTAAAATTTTATCTGACATGAAACGAATCCGAAAAAGCGGTGAAGTGAAAATAATGAGACGAGATAAAACAATGAATACGTCATAAATTTCGAACATCGAGTGGTTTTCAGTAAAAAATTTTGAATGAATAATATTTAATTAATTCATGTGGATGAAAATAATTGCTCACCAATTTTTTACTCATCAAAAATTTTCATAGTGGATTGTTAATACAAAAATTGCATAAAATTGAGAGACTTGTACTTTGGCTTTTCCAGACATTTCACTTCAAATTGTGTAATTTTGTTTGGTATAGTTATTTTTTAGTTTCCATTTTTCAGAGACAATTTAATCTCCGCAAAGGTTTATTTGACATTCAATTATCTTTTTAGTTTAAAATTTTAACGAGACTACAGGTATTCAGGATCATAGGAAAGAAAATACAAAGTGCAGAACGTGAAGAGGAGAGAGAATTGAAGAGAAAATTAAAAAAAAGCATAACAAATAAAAAATCACATGTAAAATTTTTATCCCTCACTAATTTTTACGATGCATTCCCGTGTATTCCATAAAATGTAATGACTTTTATTTCTACATTTCCAGACATGTAATACTAAATATGATACCACTCCCTCTACACTTTCCACCCTCCATACGCATTTTTATCTTGTAAAATTGCATGTGACATTCAATTATATTTTTTATCTGAATTTTTTATGAGGACAAAGACACTCAGGATCAGACAATAAAATACAAAGCGTAGGAAATGAAGTGAAGAGGAAAAAGTGTTGCAGGAAAAATAAAAAAAAAGAAAAACAAAAAAAATGAATGGAGCGACGGGGGAGAGGAGAGGGACAGAGGGCAAGAGAACGTGCAATTGCGAGACCAAGTGAAATTACGAGCGTATGCCCGGGCCGTCGAGGGTAGCATCACACGATGTAGACTCTGCACTGTGGGGAGGGGGAGAAATAGGATAAAGGCACTCCCGCGTGTTGGCTTTCCCCAAAACTTATGTGAAATTAGATTTTAAATTCCCCCCGGGTGTCTACTCTCTCGTATCGTGACGACGTCAGGCCCCTCGCCTTTGGCGAAAATTGTGGGTATCATAAAGCCTCTAGCTTAAATGAAAAATATCCCAAAGAAAATTCGATTTATTTAAGAAATACAATAAATTCAATAATAAATCATGCAATAATTTAGAAAAAAAAGGAGAATTTTCGACTTAAGACGATAATTCACCACCTGAAAAAGAAGATTTTGATATCGAATTATTTTGTTCAGTGGAATCTTCAGACGTTCTATAAATTTTCAGGAAAATATACAACCAGTTTTGATAGATCTTGCGAATTTTTCAATAAAACTTTTAATTTTCAATTGACAATGACAATGAATTTCAGAAGCACTTGAATGGGATAGAAACTTCTAAATGTGTACACATTTTTTAAACTGTGTATCTGGTAAAATAAGTTTTCCATCTGGATAACACCTATTTACGGAGAAAAGTGAAATTACAGTGATCGACAAAGATCGTGAGATTTCCTAAGTGATTTCCCAAGGTAATGCGATATTATTATGGCGAAGTGAGAGGTGGATGCTAGGAGGACACCATTCCACCGCCACCCACCGGCAAAATACTCGAAGATACTTTCCCTAATAGCGTAGAGGATCACGCTCCAATTCTACGGATCACAACCGTCACTTGAATCGTACTTACCTCCTTTCGCGTGGATAAAAAAGCATTCCTAAGTAAACAGTTTCATTTTATCTACAATTGTTGACGAGATTTATGACTTCGTTAAATCCCTCATGAATGGGTAAATTATAGAGATAAAAAATTTATAGTACACGGAGAGAAAAGTTGGAAAGAAATTACTGTTACGTTTGGTAATTGTGTTACGTTTTGGCCGCTCGACAAAAATTACCTGACTGCTCAGCAAAATTTGTTGACTACTTAATAAATTTGATTTATTGCATACTAAAAAATCATCTAGACGTGTACATAATTTTTCCTGAAGATGTTGAATTTTACTGTAGCATTAGGTAATTTTTTTCCAAACGATCAAACACAATTGCCGAACAAAACGGCAATTTTTTCTGAAGAATCCCGTGTAAAATTGCTGACGTAGTTTACGATATTATTAAATTTCTCCCGAATGCATAAATTAAAACGATAAAAAGTTTACAATATAGTCTAATTGTGCGTAAAAAAGGCGAATAAAAAAAACCATTACTTTCACGTTTTTTAAATGACATTTTTCAAGATTTTCCATTTCGTGGAAATCTAACCGTTCCATCAAGCTAATTCCCTCGAATCCCGCCCCAACATCATCCATTCTAATTACTTCTCTGAGATTTGCATACGGCAAAGACACACGTGCATTTGTCGCCGCGTCAATGCAATCTTTTTTTACATTATAATTCTTTTATGGCTCCTGAGATGTCGGGAGAAAAGTCTCCACGGGTGCGTCACATGGCAGGGGAATTATTCATAAAATGTGCCGGGAGGGGGGGGGGGGGGGGGGGGGGGGGGGGGGAAGAAAAGGGGGGGGGGGGGGGGGAGAATGAGAAACGAAGAAATAGGAGATGGAACATTGAGGAGGAACCGGGGCCGCAAGGAAAAAAGCCCTCGACTCTTAATAATAAAAGAAAGAAAAAAACGAGATGCTTTGCGTTGCGAAATGAAGCTAGCTATGTTACAATGGAGAGTATGTATCCTCCGAGTTTGAGGATGATGAGAATATGTTGTATCTTGACTTTCGTGTATTTACTTTTCACTCATTAGAATAGAGAAGCAGCTGAGGAATATGAGAATTTAAAACTAGGGCTTTGTTGCGGATAAGTCGTGTGTGGATTTTGGTAATTAAGAAGGAGAAATGTGTTGCAAATGAATTGAGGAGGTGTAAAAGACTCAGAACTATTTTGTATATTTCAAGATTAGAGTGTGAATTAACATTCCTACTTTAATTCAGCTTCCGAAAAAAGCCGATTTCAATATTAATTTGAGGCGAAAAATAACTTTTAACAATGGTCACTTAACGGTAAGTCTTGACGTGATTTTAAGCCCAATTGAAATCTAATTTTCGGCCCAATTTCGAGGTGCGATGTAAATTTAAGGCTCAACTTCAGGTCGCAATTGAAATCGAGATACGATTTGTTTTTAATTTTATTAGAAACTTAATTTTAGATTAAACGCAAGAGTTGACTTTGTAATGCGTCTTAAACTCGGGTCGAGGTTTAGATTCAATTCCTGAAATTCATGCCTGGACCTGAGTTTAGAGCCGCCACAAAATCAAAATTTCTCGTCTCACTTTCAATATTTCATTATGATCTAATCGGACCTGCGCTTTCCCTACAGGTTCAGGTATACAGTCTGTTTAAGCTCGAAATTCAGATCCGCTCTTAAGCCTTTCACTTCACTGAATAATATCCTACCTTTAGTCATTGCATGTCCAATACGAGAATTAAGTTGTAATTTGCATCGGAAATCTCATCAAATCCATATCGCATTTCTACTCCATATCACTGCGGTCAAATAATCCACCATTATCTATAAACGATTTACCTCCAACAACAATTGAGAATTAATACCACTATTACCTATTATTTCCTCTGCCATATTCTGACCCTCATTCTGTCGTTATTCCCTCCCTCCTTCCGACGCCCGCAGTTTCACATTCCGGATAAACAAATTGGCAGGATGCAGCAATGCTGAGGTGTGGGGGGGGGGGGGGGGGGGGCGGGGGGGGGGGTTTCAAGGGGGCCCGGGGTCCCAATTCCCCCCGGGGATAAAGGGGGGGGGGGGGGGGGGAACAAAAAGAACATGTAATCGTTTACTCGAGTAAGGACGTGGAGATCGATTGTCAGAGCCAACACTGGCCCCCTTGTAGGAGCTTTTCGATGGTAATCGAGCCATCGTGTTCCGGGGTAACCGACTGCAACGATTCTGGATCGCAAGGGCTTTCACTCAAGTGCAAACTTGAGGATCGCTGATTTAATTATGTTTGGAGGGGAGGGGGAGAAGGAAAGTTTTGGCAATTGACTTTGTCACTTTGAGAGTCACGATTCATCGGAGTTGATGAGACCCGGGGGTATTCTATTGGATTTAGGTTCATTAAAGTGCCCCAGTAACCAATAAAACTAAGATGACCCATTCTGTACCGAGATAACTGGGAGCTTTGGAGGAGATTGGCTCGAAGGAGTATCTCATGCGGGCCGTTTTGTCTAGTATCTTTTAAAAATTCGCCAAATTGTCGGGAAACCGGAGGAAGTTTTACAATTTTTTTTGCAACGCGTAGAATTTTCATGCAATATTTGGGAAATCCGAGAATTCTAGAATATTTTCTAGGAAATTAGAGACGTTCCTAATTGTTTTTAGGAAATCCGCATCGTTTTTAGGTAAAGGGAGAATTTTCCTAAAAGACCGAAATTTTGTTTCCAATTTTTTAAACAACTAGAGAATTTTTCTAAATTGTCTGGAAATGTAGAGTGCAATTTTGTTTACCTTTGAAGAACCAAAAGAAAATCCTTCAGAAATTAATGTTTTAGAGACCCAAAGAAATTATGTAATTTAAAGAAATCAGAGATTCTTTTAAATTTGTGGATACATTTCGTCAATAAACTAAAAACCGAACAATATCTACAGACGTTCAATTTGCCCGCCAGAATATCTCCATCGCGCAACCTTACCTCCAACTATTTATCCAAATGCAACAAAAACCCTATTGCCCAAGAGTCCCAATAAATCTACATTCGTACCACTAAGACAATAATTCAGTTTGTTTTCCATTAAACCTGTTTGCATATCAATTTGCTCTCTGTACTCAGCGCAGACTTGTCCCTTTGTCATTTGTACCTCGGAACACCTGAAAGAGGTGAATTAACTCAGAGCTGCCACTGTAGCTTCCCTTCTTCAGGAGAATCGAGCCTGCACTGAGTAACTTAATTGAATTTCACACCGAGCATTGTCCCCTCGGTGAATTTTGAATGTCTCGCGTGAAATTGCCCTCGTACTGTGCCATCATGAGGAATGGAGGAACGCAAATGGAGGAGCAACCAACGATATTGCTATAAATTCGACTCCTCTCCTGTTCTTAGTAAATCGTCTGACATCCTTCCCATATCGAGAAAATCGAATGCGGAAGCCCGCCGAGTCTCATCCTATTCCATTTAAGATCTCGCTGGAGGAGTGATGCTAGGGTGAGCGCTTCAATTATAAAACACTTGAAAATTTATATTTTCTTGTCTCAAAAAGATGACAAAAAACACATTAAATTCCGACTTTTTCGTTCCTGGCCAAAATCTAATTGTCGAATTTTGTTTTTCATCGTAGTCCACTCGGTGTATTTATTTAAGTATACAGATTGAAACCCCGCTGTTTGTTTTTGTTTCCGATAAGCCAATCAGTTGATATAAAAAGAGACATGGAGGAAGTGGGCGTTCTTTTTTTTTTGAGGCGAATATCTTTAGACTCCTACAACGTTAGCTCTACTAAATATTTTTAGCAACATTTTCAATGTATACTTTTGAAGTATGTATAAATAAATAGTAGCAAAATTGAGTCTTCATTGGTCGTCACAAAACAATCCCAAAAATCAGAACGTCAGACCAGACGATCCCCTTAATAAAAAAAAAGATTAATTAAGTTTAAGGACTTGGAAGAATTCGAATCCATTGATGAATTTTCAGAAGCAAAAAATAACCATTGATTCCAACCAAAAAAAATTTTCAGAGATTTTTTTGAAGAAGTAAAAAATGTTTTTTATTTTATTTTTTTTTATACCGAGAGGTTTGTTTATTCGTCAAAAATCCATCCCGTTACCGTTTAGTTCTCGATCTAATTATGAAACGAATAATTATTGAAAGAAATTTAAAGCAAGTGATTCGATTGCAGCAATATTTTTTTTAATTTCAAGGGAGAGAAAAAATATATTAATTTGAAGAAGAATAGGTGATGAAAATTCATTATCATTGTTTATTTTTCCCGTAAATATTGTCGCCGTAATTCAATTGCGATAACTCAAATTATCAGTCCCCCAAAAGCGCCATTTTTTCAAATTTGTAATGAAACGGAAGGTATGCTCGAAAGACTACGCCATCACCTGAATTTTACAACCCACCCCTGGAAGTGTCTTTGGGACCGCAAACGAGCCCCGGAAAATGACTCTACGTTCATGTCGAGCAGAACCGAATGTATATCTACCCTCGGGAAGTCTCAGTGGCGTCAGCGGGCGGTGTGATAAAGAAAAAAGGGCGGAGTGAAGGGGAGAGAAAAAAAACTCTATGGTAGACGGCGCTGAGTACCTCCAGTAACTCCGAACCCCCGCGGATTCTCCGAGTTACAGGTGATAAAGTTTACGATTCTACACTGACAGGATCCATTATTCGCCCCAGCTTCTTTTGATTATTTCTTATCTCCGAGGTACTCGCAGTCCCCTCGATCTCAAGATTTTCCACGGTGTACTGGATTCCATTGGTCCTCGTACTCATCCCCATCCTTTTGGCCATTGCGGGAGATTGAAACTGCAAAATCTTGATTTCAGAATTGCTTTGACGTACGAGAATGACTTTTGAGATAAATCAAGTAAATGGAACTCGCCGTGTTTCATCAAGCGTACAATGAGAGCAAAAACGGTTTTTGAGAAATATGTCTTTAGACTTGACGAAGAAATGAAAAATTGACCAAAAACTAATATCTTCTCCTGGCTCTGGAAAAACATGCCTTTCGTCAAGAAAATTTGGTAAATGTCTAGTATAGGTCCACCTAAACGCAATTAATGAGACTTGTTGAAAAGCGTTGGTTTCTGTTCCCCAAATATGCAGAATCTGAAAACCGCTTTTGAGGGAAGAAATTAGTTCGGGTTTAATTTTCATTACAAACACAGTTAACGAAGAATCAAAACATCAAAACATCAAAACAAAAGGTGCCCGAGGGAACCACCTTTTTGAGATTGCAACATTTTTGACTAAATGAATC
>JAPYZM010003169.1:0-14285 GCA_030522845.1 Psyttalia concolor
GGAAACAGTGTATTACTAGAGACAAGTTTATACCAAATTTTAAAATAGTATGCCAATATGTTCAAAAGTTGGAATTCGCAAAGAATCTTAGAAACACCAAAGAATGTCTGTATCTCGGAAACTTTGCATTAAGCGGCATACCCATTTTGATTGACTAAAATGAAAAACGTGAAAAACCATTAAAAAATGGAAAAACACGTAGAAATCTTAAATAAGAAGCTGACATGAACTGAAGTTAGTCCTCATGAATATATAGTCTGACCGAATTTGGGTCTTATAAAAATCAGTTAATTCGGTGATTTTCGAATAATTCTTACCACTCTCGATAGTTTCTAACGAAAATGAGAAAATCTGAGAAATGAACGATTTGAATGTGTTCATTCACAAGTGAAAAATTTCCAAAGAGGTGTTTCTTGCCCTAATAATTTCGAAAAATAGTAGTTACTCAAAGCAATATTTGAGATGTTGAAAATTGACTTGTTGCATTCTGTTACCTATCACCACAACTTCATTACTGACTTGATGGCTAAGCTGCGCAAAATTTTGAATATATTGTTGAAGATAATCACAATGAGAAGGTGTTGTCATTGTTGTTACTGTTAAAGATAAAGAACGGATTTCATAGTTAAGTCTGGGCACGCACCAGAAATAACAATACCCCCCCCTTTCCCCCCGATATATAATCATTAGATTTGACATCCCGCACTCATTGCTAAGCTCAGAATTTCCCGTCTCATTCATAACCAGGGAAAATTTATCGTTTCAAGATTCATTTTTTACAATCAATGGCCAAGATTCCGGAGTCGAGTAAGTAAAGCAGGAGCGAATAATTTTACTTGATGTTGTTTTTGGAAAATTTTATAATCTTCTTGGAATCTATTTATTTATTGTTCGTAATAATACGAAAATGTATGAATAAAGCAGAAATCAAACTCGTTTTTTATAAACAATACAAAGAAGTTGGCTCAAGATACATCGAATTATGTGATCCACTCTTAACTAGAAGTAGAATGTCATTTATTTTACGAAAGGATGCGCTTGAAGATAGGAGACACAAATTAAACAGATTTGGGAGCAACCTTTCAGTTGGTTTTCAGCGAATTTTATTGGTATTTTCCCTTTCTTTCTTAAGAAAGAATATCTAGCAGAAACGGTTTTATAGACATCAATACAATTTTTCTTTATCTACCTGTGCAACTCCTGCCGCTTAGATATACCTAATGAGAATTTCTATATTGTATTAATTCATATTAGTTTTATGCTTTCTGATAAAAATTAGAAAAGCAGTTTTTCTGAACACAACCGAGTCGTTTTCATTAACAATAGTTTTATTCTGAATAAATAGACAAACGAACTGTCAATTTTCCAGTTAGCAGTTACCTTTATGAAAACTAGAATTTCCAAGCAACAATTGTTAAACAATTCTCCTCAATTTTTCGAGTTTGTATCCACTTCTACATAAATTCTAATTAATTCATAACACACGTCTTTTCTCGTCCCATTGATTAATACAAAACTTCGAGTTTGCTGAATTTTCAAAATAAAAATGAACTATTGAATTAATACAAAAACGTGAGGGCCACGAAACATCAGAAATATCATAATCAATCATATATTCTATAGAGCACGTATTCCTTTCAACTCTGGAACAATTTTGTCTGTGAATTCTTTTAAATTGAATCATAAGTTGGGAAACCTTAAACGGTGAGATGAATTGCATATCATTAAACCGTCAACACTTTTAAGAAATTCCAGTTTCTATAAACCTTGTTTGCAGAGTATGATCGATTGATATATTTGCATTCGTTCAATTTTTTAGACAGATGGTATAACGAGCATCATACAAACCTCATTTACACTAAATTATGACTTATGAAACATCCTCATTACGTTAGGCAATGAAAAACTGAGTTTTCGGAAAATTGATACCTATTTTTTATCGATTAAAAACTCAATTGAAATAATACATCATATTTGCATTTTCATTTACAATAAAAATATTCTAAAGGCAAATGTTGAGTATAGGTCCACCTGACTAAATGTAATAAAACTTGGTGAAAATGAAGGTTTCCGTGCCCTAAAGTTGAATCCGACAACCCTCTTTTTGTGTAAAATTATTGTTATCTGTTTATTTTGGTTCCAAATAAACAAACAACGTCGAAACAGATGTCGGAAGTATTTACGATGGTAACTACGGACATTCTCGCCTCAATTTTGTCAGTTTGTGGCTCAGTTTCGCAAAGGGCGAGTGGCAGACAGATGAAGGGCAGGCGACAAGCGTTTTGTGTGCGAATTAAAGCCCGTAAAATTCAAATTTTGTTTTTTTTTTTTAACTTCCCGATAACAATTGATTGTTTTTACCCGAAAATAGAAATCGCTAATTTCATGGAATGTCGAAGTTGCATGTTCAGGAGATTCCCCTCCCGATCAAATCGTTCAGTCATCTTGTCCTTAAAATCGCATCCCTCGCTGTGTCGATCCCAAGGTTGATGTCATCTAGCGTGGATCCACCTTTCCAAACGCCATATTGGTTTCGGCCATGAGCGGTTCAACTAATGCTTCTATTCTTTGGTGGCTGATACGTTTGAAAATCGTTCAAGCGGTTTCAAGCATGCAGAGAGGAGGATATGATAAAAATTCGTAGGGTGGTTTCATCGCTTCATGTAGCAATCCTGCCGTCTACTGTTTTCTCGTGATAGAAGAGATGTTTTTCTTGAGACAATCGTGATATACATCCAAGAATTTTTCCGACATCATGTGCGTAGTGGATTACAGTGCGAGATTCGAAATTCCATGTAAACCAAGAGCCTTATTGTTACCTATTCTCTTACAAACGTTTGGTCAAGTGCCGATCATTATGGGAACAGAATTTTCACAATTTTCTTCGAGAGTACAGGACACGATGGCGATCGCCTCACCCCCCTGGACAGTCGCTCCCGCGGGTCTCTATTCACCACGGCGACTAGCTCATTCCAATATCTCATTTTCCTCTGATTTATAGCTTTGCTAATCTTCTGGCAAGCTTTTTTGCGAGCTCACATGGGGGAGCTCAAAGTTAGACATTTGTACGGAGATTTTCCCGGGTTGCTGACCCAGGAGAAATATCCAAACATGCCTGCCTCTAGTACTCTTGGTTGGGCGCCAGCTGAACCTTTGCGGCAGGTTAGACAAAACCGGCCCCAGTGGATCTCCTCATCTACCCAGAAGACTTGCGGACCATTGAGTGTCCGGCTAGCTTCAGTGTGACGTGGTAGAGTGGGCGAGATCCACCAGGAGTCTTTTCAGCGTGATTGCTTTGGGGAGTTATTTCCCTATCGTCTCCAACGAACATCTCAGTTCGTCGGAGGGTCCTCTCCCCAGAGTATTCGCTACTCTGGTGGAGTCCAGGTTCGCGGCGAATCAACCGGGACCCCTCAGGGCCTGGGAGGCCGAGATGCTGATCTGCCCGGAAGTGGACCTACGTTCACTACTCCGCGATCACTCACACACTCGGCCACCAGTGACCGCTATGGTCATCGCACTCCGCGCGCTCCGTAAAACCCGACTACGCACAAACGAGTGGTCGGCTCGATAGGAGGGATATCTCACCACCTTTTCCAGATCCATGGATCTACACGACACGAATCGAGTCTCCGAGGCTCGACAAACGTTCGGAACTCGAGACCATCACCTCGAGCTCCCCGATAAACCCATTTGTACCTATGTAGGGGATGCAGGGCATCCCTCTAGGCTCGCCCCGGTGATTATCCACCACCTGACGCGGAGTTTTACTCCCCCGATCCAGGCTATTGCAGCCGGGGTTCGCGATCCAGCCGAAGAGGTTTTCTTTAAACCTCCGGGTGTGAGCTCTCGGGCTCAACGGCCACGAAATATCCATAGGGCCTTGCTTCCCTGCGTAATTATCTCGGCGGCCTTGAATCATTACGTTACCTTATGACCACCAATCAAACTAGTCCCTAGACTACCTCGCCGTACCCTACAGAGTCGCTCATATGGACAGCTAATACGTCGGCCCCTTTTCCTCTAGCGCATGCTGAGCGAGCCCTGTCTTAGCGACAGTCTACTAGCGGCCACCAGACGATGGAGGAGTCCGCTTTCTACCCAAAACAACGCTGTTCCACGTCTCTCATCGGTCAACGGATCATATACAGGTTTCATATGCGACTTCCTCAGCTACCTCCAGATGGCTCCCTTAGGCGGGTATTTTCATACCCGGTTTCCAGGGGATTTCTACCCAATGAGCCACAGTAATGAGAAAAATTTCGTTACGCACTCCATGGCTACATTGACATGCCCTCGTAAATCTATGACAATCCTACCTTAAAGTAACAATGGTGGCATTCTATCAGTACATTGCGGAGTCTGTTTGCAGTGCATTTCCTTGACTGGTGGCATTGCTAGCTTCTGTCAATTTTTTCAGGATTTCGCGAGCTTTTTTAGTAGCATTATTATCCATAGACGGTTGCTTAATGCTATTGCGTACGAGCTAGCATCGAAGGTGTTCACCCTCCAACCAATGCAGATCTTCCTTGTAGGCATTAAGGTGGCTCTACGACGAGTACATGTTACTGTGAGTACTGCACGATGATCACTCGCAGTGGAGATAGCCCTCCATGAGTAGTTTCTCTTAAGAACCGCATTGCTTGCAAGTGTAAGCCCCACAAGTGAGCTCTTTCTCCGCTTATGGAGGTAGATGTATCGTCACTAATAAATAGAGCTATGTTCAAGAATAAGTTGGCCTCAAATACAACTTGACCTTTGGGCTTCTTCTACTTACTACACTAGTCGTCGACCTAGGCTTTGAAGTCCTTTATAATGTCCATAGGAAAGTATAGCTGCGCAGCCTCGATCAGTCTGTCTAGTAACAGCCGTAAAAATTGGTTCCATGAACTTCAACCATCTCAAAGCGTTCTTGATTACCTGCGGTGATGCTCCAGAATAGCCGATTGACAAGTAGAGATTACAGCTTTCCAGATTACTGCTACAGTCGATAATCCATGATTGGCGCCAAGGTGTTGATATGATTCCAAGATCATCACCTGGCTAGGTTACAGAAACCTTACCGAAGGAACAATTGTCCTCCCGGTTCTATGTCTTTGGGCTGTTGTTTGGAGCCCAGCCTACGCCCATTTTTAGAATTGGGTTCCTCGGAGGGTACATGCCGATGTATTACCTGTAGTCGATATCCTCCACTCTAACCATAAATTCCGCATATCGAGCTTTCCCAAATCTACCACCCGGATACGTACCACATGGCTAAATGTCCAGGTATTAACAATTCTTGGAGAGTAGAGGCAATCCTCTTCGAATGAAACCGTGTTGTATCCTCGGTTGAGACTGATAGGTCAATACCTATCAGTCTCAACCGAAGATACAACACGGTTGCCTTCGTTTACGTCTGATTAGGTGGTGGGCCGATTCTCGCTACCCCATCTTGAGTTTTCTTCAAACTGGGCGCAACTGTCCAATTTATTCCATTCACGCCCTCGTTCGCATGCGTGATGCGATTGAAACCAATGTTATAGTAATTGAGAGATCACTTGTTTGTTTTTGTTTTTGTTTTTTCATAAATTTCTGTTAAGGGTCCATGGTGAGAATGTAGTTTCCTTCCTCATCAAAATAACTCCTTTACTCCTCGGACAGTATGAGCTATCCGTAAAGATTGTTTTGTTCCAAAAAAAAGATTTGCCAGATTTTTTATGGACAGAAGGGTTGGAGGAGTTAGATGGGTTGACCGTTCCGTGCAGATCATTGAGGTTCATTTTTATCATCAACTGTGTTATCTCTTATCTGAGTTGGTGTCAGTATGTGTTGTCTTTGCGACTAGACACTACGTCTACGCTGTTGGTCGCGGGTCACGCAAAGACTGGTGAGTTTTATATTGTTTATGAACTGCAAGGCCCATAAGAGTTGTTTCCAACAAGCGGACGTTGAGAATGGAAAATTGGAGTCAAACCGAGTTTAAACTTTATGCTCTAGGTGGACTCATACCATACATTGACCATTGTATTAAATTCATAAACAAAGATAATATCAAACCTCATACTATTCAAAGCTAATTTCTCGTGATTTTGCCTAGTTTTTTTTTCGGTTTTATGGTTTTAGGGGTCCCTATAAATAATATAAATAATAATTGAGCAAAAAAAATTATTCCGAATAATTGTGACCATCAGCCAGCTTCTTGTAAATTCTTCACGATGTAAGGCCGATAGTGGTTTATATTAAAACATTTTCTATGGAACGAGTTGAAAGCCACAAAATAGCATATTATGAAAATGTAACTATCTCGCTTAGGCCTGCAGATGATTGCTGACAATTTCAGTAAAAGGTTCGACATCGAGTTGTTTCTGTTTTTTTTTCTGAGGAGGGGTAGAATTTTTATTGTACCCCTTCATTACGGAATTGACGAGTCTACGTTTGCATGCAATGAATATTCCTTACTAGAATTTTTATTGAGGAACATTCGTAAATTATTTTTAACAATTTATTCAAATTTGCAGAGGGAACTGTTCAATCGCTTAGAACAGAAAATGGGAATAATTAAAAATCATCATCAACATGAAGTAACATGAAAAACATTATCATGACCTTGTGTCCATTCGAAAATTGCTGTCGTCTTAAATCAAATAATGACTACCAATATATGTACGAAAGAGACAAAATGTTTTCTTATGTACGTGTCTTTTTCATATAACTATGTCGGGATTTACTGTAAATAGTCATTTCACACTAAAATCTCCTCATATCGGTACCGTAATTTTCACCTCGTATCCTCACGGGGTAATTGAGTCAGGTACCATAAAAGAGAAGATAAATGAATGAAGGAATTATGGTAAAAACATATAGAATAACCTAACGATATTAATACTGTCCATTTTATTCTTGTTTAAAAACACCATGGACAGTATTCAAAACGTTGAGATTTATAATTGTATACCTTGGATGGAATTTTCATCGATTCCTCGTTCGAATTGTTGTTTTTAAATGGAATTCTAAATGATCAATGCGTGATTGTATGTTGTTTCAAATAAAGAGAATTGTTGTTTTTTAATGCTTGATTTATTGGTTTTTGGAAGTGGGTCTTAATTTGAATATGTTGATTTTTCTAACATTTATTGATAAATAATAAATTCGAAGCAGGAAATGATTTATGAATAGGATACAATCCAAACTTAACAAGTTAAGGCAGGTCTCTCAATACCTGGGGTGACTGTATCTTTCTATTCGGCCCTCAACGGACCTCGTAAATCACTTTCCGATAAATTTAAATGTGAATGGTGAAATTTTCAGAGCATTATTTGAAATACGAAACGATTATAGACGATTATACAAAAATCGAACAGGGAGGTGGTGGGGGAATTTCAATATCGTAGCAATGGAATCTTAACCAATCCATAGCTGTTGAGTAAGATGATAACCACCATAAAGGCCATAACTGCCTTGATCACATCACGCATTGGCACGGGAGAGTGAAGGAGAAAAACTCTGAAATCAAAGTGTCTATAATCCTTATTTTGCAAAAAAAATAAATAAAAATTGGGAGATTTCACTTCCACGCTAATGAGATCTAGACAAACTGAATGCCTATCGATCGCGACTAGAATTCCTTGGATCCGACGACGTGTCGGCGCAGGAGCATGAACGAAAGAAACTCTAAATTAATCGTTCGTCGCTAAAAAAAAAAACAAAAACGGGGAGAGAAATGTGGTCCTAACCCAATCAAAGCGTGGGAGTGTGAACGGAAGGAATTATAAGATGAAATTCCTTTTTTACCGCTTTATGTGTAAAAAAACTCAAAAAGGTGTAGGAGAATTTCACTCCCAAAGGGCTCTGATCATGTCCTTGATAATGTCTATCGATCGCGGTCATCTCCATTCTCATCGCACCAACTGATCGCCCGGGAGCGTGAACAGAAAGGACTATAAGATGAAATTCACGTTTTACCGTTTTTTGCTTAAAAAACTCAAAAAGAGGTGTGAGGATTTCACTCCCAAACTAATCAGAACTTGTCCTTGATAACATCTATCAAGCGCGGGCAACCCCATTCGGATCACAATCACCGTTCGTCTGGAAGCCTGAACGGGAGGAATTGACAGATAAGAATTTCTTGTAATGCGTAATTTTCGAAAAACTCAAAAAGGAGATCTACTTCGTGATAAAATCTATCGATCGCGACCGACTCCATCCCGATCGCACCAACCAATCACCCGGGAGCATGTATGTAAGGAATTAGAAGATGAAATTCCCTTTTTACCGCTTTTTCGTGAAAACTTCAAAAAGGGGTAGAAGGATTTCGCCCCCAAAGGACTTCGATCTACTTCTTGATATAATCTATCGATCGCGACCAACTCAATCCCGATCGCACCAACTGATCGCTCTGGAGCGTCAAGAGAAAGAATTATAAGATGGAATTTCCTTTTTACTGTTTTTTTCTTTCAAAAACTGAAAAAAGGAGCGAGGATTTTGCTGTCAAAGATTTGCGATCTTGTCCGTGATAATATCCATGGATCGCGACGAACTCCATCTCGATGGCACCAAGTGATCACCAAGGGAGCATGTACGTCAGTAATTATAAGATGAAATTCCCTTTTTCCCGCTTTCCTCATAAAAAACTCTAAAAGGGGTAGAAAAATTTCGCTCCCAAAGGACTCCGATCTATTTCTTAACAAAATCTATCGATCGCGATCCACTTAATCTCGATCGCGCCAATTGATCTCTAGGGATCATGAACAGAAAGAATTATGAGATGAAATTTCCTTTTTACCGTTTTTTTCTTAAAAAACTCAAAATAGGGTGGGAGGATTTCGCTCCGAAAGGTCTTCGATCTTGCCCTCGACAATATCTAACGATCGCGACCAACTTCATTTCGATCGCGGTAGCCCTTCGTCAGAAAGCGTGAACGAAAAAAAGTGATCACACACGCACACACACACACAAACACTCACACACACACTCCTCCTGGGAACTGCAGGACCTTGACGTTGGCGGAGGAGGTTAAGGGACCCGTCCCAACAAAGAAGCAGTTTAGAGAAGCCTAATTCTCAACCAAGGGTGCGGAGGGTGGGCTCCCTATAACAGCCTCTACGGTAGCTCCGTTAACAGCCTAGTGAAAAATGGACAGTGTTGATGATAAAACGATATTATCCCAGGTGGTAACTCCTCTGATCGAGGTAAATCCTGCCGCTGGTTCCGATCGGGTGAAAGCCCCGGTGGCCACCGTTGGCTTCGTGGATTCTGGGAAGAGGCAATCATCACATTTCCTGAAGGTGAACTCCTTGGCATTACATGCCACAAGGAGAGGTGAATCGCAGCATGTCCAACAATCCGGCCAGGATCCGAGCGCCAACACGAACAAGTCGTGGGATGGCATGAGCAGCTCATTATTGACCTCATCGCCTATATGAGAAAGAAAAGGAGCATCAACACTCATGCGAGGGAGTTGGTAAACTCCATTAGCTCCTCGGCCAAACGCTTGAGGCAACTTGGAGCCCATGTAGGACAGGTGAAGCCGGTGACGATCATACCGGCAACTTTTCTTGCCAGCAGGACACGAATGTCAACTGAGGGCACTGCTACCATGGTAGACTCGGAGCTTGAGGATGACAGCTCTGTTCTGTCCGACAGTAAGGCTTCCACGGTGAAGAGAGTCGCTACCGACGGACACTAGAGACGCCAAGAAGACGAAGAAGGAAAGGGAAGTGAAAGTCGCCAAAGCTGTAGCTGATAAGCAGTCACTCCAACCTTACAAACCAACTGAGTGGAAGGAGGTAACGTCCAAGAGAAATATAGGCAAACGGCGCAATTGTCCGAGAAGCCTAAGGCCAGCCAACGAGAAAGCCGTGGGCACCAGTAGTAAGACCCAACGCTCTAATCGTGCGCCCGAAGGACAAAAAGCAGTACGAGGAAGTGCTTAAGCGAGTGAAAGAGCAGATGCCTGCCGAGCAGGCTTGTGACTGCGTGGACAAAATCCGCAGAACGACCACAGGAGACGTGCTGATCATCCTATCGAAGGATAAAGAGGAAAAAGCTGACAGTCGGCATAAAGCCTGTAACGCGGTAATTTTTCCGTGGAGGGAACCCACCCGTTGACTGCTCTTTTTCCCCTGGCCCTGGCCAAAATGGCAAAATCCAACCTCATAAATGTTTAGGGTGCCAGTTACTCTTTGTTTCTCCGGTAGCAACAAAGCGGAATACTTCAAAACGCAACCACGAATAACCCTAAATATTCGAAAAATAACAACACAAACACAGAACATAACCTAAGGACCAGAAGAAAGGTGTTACTCCCGCGCTGCTCAGGGGGTTAGTTGTGGGGAGAGGGATGGGTCGAGTTGGACACGATCTATTGGGTGCTCAGGTTAAAAGAAACAAAACGAACACGAGGTACTGCTGAAATATATGGGAATATATATTCTAAATTTCAAACTCAGTTATCATCCCAAAATCATACATTGGATCAACCACTTATCCGCTGATCTCAAAAACAGAACAAAACAATTAGCACTCGTATTCGTGGCGTGATATACGCAGAAAGAGACCTGAAACTAGAAATTATTCGAGTTCTACGGAGAAGAGAAAGAGAATAATACCACGGAGAATAATCCATCGTGTCGGTAAGCGAAGTCGGTAACGAAATATCAATCCTCGGCCCACGCGCAACCGAAATAACATCACTGTCGTAGGCGTGACAGCGCAACATAACCCGCTGTAACAGCGGAGGCTCACGAGCATAACATTAACACGTGGTGGCTAGCACCACGGATGCGGCACACAGCTAGCCGAACGTTCGGACTCGAGGCGTGGAGCCACATGAGAAATCTCTTCGTAATTTCCCAAGAGAAAATAACAGAATCGGAAAAAGAATTATTAAATGACGAATAAAACAAAAAATTGAACGAGAGGCTGTACAGCATTAAAAAAGAATAAAAAAAACTATATTATTTCTACCCGAAACGTCCGCCGGAATATCCCGCAAAACAAAATCATCATTCTACAACTCTCAAGGATTCGACCTGGCGCTTCACGCAAATAATATTTCTTCAATTCTCACCGTATATTCAAAAGTATTCTAATCCCATAAAATAATACCGCCCTCTCAAATCCTGAACAAAAATCTATAATCTTAACACGGCATTGAGGCAACGGGCGAATGTAAACATTCGAATTCCACCGTGCCTACGTCATCGCTTCGATAGTACAAAGGTACTCGCTCGCATGGCGACAAACCGCAAAGGGAAATGAACGGTAAAATTCGGCGAAGTTTTAGCCCGTCGGCAAAGGGCAAAATTACCAATTTTCAGCATGTAGATTTTGGATTTTTAAGGCCGCTAGTTAATGACCGGGCACGTTCTATTTCGGGGCAATTATCAGATATATTATATCACCCAAAACTATATTTTGGCGAGGTTTTAGCTCTCTCGCAAGGAGCAAGGTAGGCCGCGCACTTTCGAAATCTTTTATACGACCCAACCGAGTCTCAATCTTGACTATTAATTTCCCCACAACACTGCCGAATTAGCGCACGACAAAGCAAGGGAAAAGCAACGGTATTGGCGAGGTTTTAGCCCTCTCGCAAAGAGCAAAGTATTCCACGACATATCTAACCATCATACCCGATCTGAGATGGGAATGGCCATAAAAGGAACGCTAAGAGAGAAAGAATACCACTTGTGGACTCACCGGCAAATAATAAAAGGTACTCGGGGTTTGTCTGGCGGGGTTTGACGGTGTGGCTCAATATTGACAAATAATTGAAATGGAAATCAGTATATGTTCGGATAGCTCAGATGGGAAGAGCACCCGACTGGTAATCGGAAGGATCCTTTCCACCCATTAATCCCGCTGTCCTACCTTAAAAATGTGGAACGCATTCCCCCTACCTAATTCCGAACCGTTGTTTTCAGGCAGCTCTCAAACTCCTCTAGCTGCGTCTTCGAAAAACCTCCGCTTTAGCTTTTGCCTCCTCCTCTTGTCCGAGCCCTACACTGCACTTCCACGTGTGCTCTCACATCGCTAAATCAACACAACTCTCGATGGCGTCTCAGCGCACGGACATGCACGTGGACTTGGCGCCTTGTGCGTCTCGGTTGCGCAACGATGGTATAACGCCATTAATCATGGCGCGGCGTGGTAAATTTTGATTCGAAAAAACCGAACTTTTTCCCATACTTTTAAGACTTGAACCCTAAATTAACCGTGAACGTCGCATAAAATAAACCCTATTAATTCAACCGAATATTAGTGAAGATCCTCATCGCGGCGGTATTCTCGGGATCCCAGGGTTGAATTTTAACTAAAACCCTAATAATTAAAATTCTTTTTATTCACATATTACGAAAATCGACCTCGGCAATTCACGCGAGAGCTCGGTAGATCTGGATCACCTGACCTTCCACCCAAACCCAAAAACCAATCAATCCCACCCCAAAAATCCCATCTTCGAGCGACAGCATTCCAGCTAGTCCTACACCTCTCCGCGAGATCTGACAAAATAACACCTCTATTGACGGTCGCGCAGACGGCAATCCATGGCCTTTGTCGCAACGCATCTAATGGCTTTTTGCACGCAACTAACGATGCGAATGCAATTCATTTGTAAGACGGAAATTCGCCCTAAAACAATCAATACTCGACACCACCGACTGTGCGGTGTGTGACTCTAAACGCACTATTATTGGGGTCACTCTCTTTCTGCGTACTCACGTAACATTAGTAACCTTAAGTCTGGTCCAGCGACGAGTTAAGGAGTTTCCGCAGAATCCCTTACAAGCCATAGCTGAAGTTCTTGGGAACGAAGCTGATGTTGTCAGCAAGGGGTCGCAAAAAGAACTGAAGATCAGGGATCTCGATGAGCTAACGACGAAGGAAGAGGTGCTTGAAGCCCTGAAACTTGCAGCTGAGGTGAAGTGTCAAATTGCCCAGGACGCGATCAGGTCTCTGCGCAAGGCCTATAGAGGTACCCAGACTGCATCAGTTAGGGTGGCCCCAACAGTTGCGAGGAAAGTCCTAGGCAATCGAGGCAGGATACGTATAGGATGGGTGAACTGCCGAATCTGACGTGTAGAGAGAGTGATTGAGTGCTTCAAGTGCTGTCGCTATGGACACATTGCCATCAAATGTAGGAGTTAGTAGACAGAGCGAGGCTCTGTACAAAGTGTGGGGCAGATGGACACAAAGCTGCTGTCTGCGGAAAAGCAGCTCATTGGGTCTTATGTGTTGAGACACATCAATCGCAAGACTGTGCCGATACTGCTGGTAGCGGCAGATGCCCTGTTCTTAGGGAAGCCCACCAGAAGATTAATAGGAAACGCTAATGAGGATACTACGGCTCAATCTTGATCACTGCGAGGCTGCACACGATCTACTCATGCAGACGGTGCGGGAGCTGAAGATCGATCTGGTACTCCTCTCGGAGCCATACAGGCACCCCTACAGCATTCAGCTGTGGGAGACGGATGAAAGTTGCAAGTTCGTTATCGGGTCTTGCGGAAAGTATCCCTTCGAAGTGTAGCGACTACCGGTGAGGCTGGCTTTGTGGTAGCTAAGCTAGATAGAATTTATTTTTACGGCTGTTATGCGCCACCAAGCCTCACCATTGGTGGTGGGCAGTCGACTGGGGCAGTAATGAAACCAAATCGAGGACTTGTCCCCTCGATATAGGTAAAGGGATACAACACCCCCCTCACACTTAAAATTCAAAATGTCTTAAATTGTCTCGACAAATAACCCAGGATTAAATTATTCAAACAATAATACTGTTATTACAATTTCAATTAGTCACAATTAGCCTCTTCAATTGAAATCACATAATTTTTGTAATAATTGTGGGGATGCAATGAAGTATTGCCGGACAAATTAATTTGGAGATGTAGAAAAAGACATGATAATAATAATGGCTTCAATAATAATGGAAAACGAGTCAGGAAATAATGTGACACACAACTCAGTGTGTATACAGGATCTTGGCTTGCCAATTCAAAAAAAATTAAAATCAATAATTTATTTAGACTGATGACAAATCACATAATTTCTGATAAAATAACAGTTAAGAACTTAATGATTGAACAAAGAAAACAATAAGATGTTGGGTCAATAAAATTAATGGTGTCCTTGATGACTGGTACTGTGTGGTTGCGAGTAAGAAGTTGGGGGGAGAGGGAAAAATTGGAGAGGTTGACGAAACCAATATTGGTGGGAGGAAATATAATCGAGGGAGATTATCGAGAGGGCAGTGGATATTTGGAATTTACGATAGAGACACTAACCAAGTTTTCGTTACGCCAGTC
>JAPYZM010003170.1:0-12080 GCA_030522845.1 Psyttalia concolor
GAGTGATTCTGAAATACATCATTATTGCCAACCGAATCCCCTTCTTCTTTATTTGTGGCCTCCTAATTAATCCAACTAATATAAATTAATTAGCCCGGTCGCATTGTATACATATAAACATTTACTTAATTCATTGATTTGTCTGTATATATTATAATACTCCTCGAGACGATTTTCACGAATCACGATCCCCAAAGTGAAGGATCAGAATCTAACATGTCGACTCGTAGAAATATTTCAGTAGAAAAATTGGAACCGAAGGATTCAAGATTCCACATTTTTTCGTAAAATAAATTGCATTGGCAATTTTCAAGGGACTACTCACTCCCAAAATCTTGGTGCCACTCTGGCCAGAAAACACTCACAAAATAAACAAAATCATCGAAATCACTGCATCATAGAAACTGATTTCGGGTTTCCGTAATCACTTTCGAAACCTCCTGAAATCAATGAAATTAAGCAAAATCAGTGAATCACCGTCGTAGTGCAAATCGTGCGAGCAATTAGCGAGATTGAGAATAAAATTGGAATTTATGTTATCACGTATGCGTGATATAATTAATGTAACTTTCATTTTCTAATATGAAGTTCGGAAATTTATTATTAGCGGATTATTCATTTTTTATTTATAATTTGCGGATTGTCTACGAACTATTATCGGATGGTGCGGCAAAATGGGCTTTAATCGTGAATCGTGATGATAATCGTAGTCAATAGTGTCGGTAATGTAAGTTATTAGTATTCAATGTTACTAGGAGGTGTAACGGACGTCATATAATAGGTCCTACAATAGGTGATACTGCAGGTCCTACAATAGGTCATTTTGTAGGTGATACTCTGGTATGATAGTCACCAAAATCCGACATGCCTAATAATGTCGGTTATGTAAGTTTTTTTATCAACTTCTGTCTCTTCAAGACTGGCTGAAGGAAATCGAAGCCCCATTTGTCATAATTTCTAAGACTACCCGTTGTGCCCCATCTCCATCATTTATTACCTTTATTGACATTAAAAATGATGGTTGATTTTTTTCGAAATCACTAATTTCGAAGTCGTCTTCATTAAAAAAAGATCATATCACTCATTTATGAACTGAATAGACCCTCTGACATTTCCTATAGAAAAAGAAACATTAAAAAGCTCATTCTTTTCTAAAAGATTAATTTTAACGCTAACAGAGCATCAATTTTGAAGCAAACTGATTTTGATGAGTAAAACACGCGAGAAAGTAGGAATGACACACGAAATTCCGTGAGTTTTGTTGAAAAAATCGCGTTCACGAGTCACGTTGAACCGGTCACTATTCATCTATCCACGCTATCCCCATGAATTCGTGCGAAATTTATCGCTTTATTCGTGAAAATTTATATCGGTACGACGTGCACGATAGGCTTGCCGCAATGATCCTCTCTTCTTCACCTGCACCTTTCTCTCTCGTTCACTTTGTGGCTGCTCATTCCCCTGAAACGGATTCCGGGCGTGTCGCCCCCTCAGTATCCCCCAACCGACGGAGGTCGCGTCTACCGTTTTCACTGGCTGCGTGCATTATACATACTCTCCTTCCCCTTTCCTCCCCCCCCCCCCCCGCCCGGCCGTCACCCGGCCTCTCTCACCCTTTTCCATCATGTACGAGACTTTTGCCCGTGAAGGACACGTACCCATACGACTGGTGCATAACAATTGCCATAAAATCATATTCCTGAATTTTTCTTCAACTTTTGGGAATTTAGGAAATTGAGATAATGTGAGGACTCTATTTCGGCCATTTTTTGGAGACACTTGTCTTGCAAACTATTTATGATGTATTTTTCAGTGGGTAATTGCATTTTATGCGGATCCGTATAGTTTTTGCATCTGAGGGAAAGCAGTGTTTTTGGAAATTTTTATTTTACTGCTGGCTCATGATGCCAATAATATACACAATAGATAAAATAGATAAAATAGTATTTTTCATCACGCTGTGTAGGAAAAGTAACTTTTCAGTCACTCTCCGCTTCGTGTCGAGTGACTGAAAAGTACTTTTTCGACACATTGAGATGAAAAATTATGTTCGCAATTCGCGGAAAAAATGGTTTTTGAGTCGTGGTTTTATATCACTCCCCTTCGGCTCGTGCTATAAACCTTCCACTCGCCAAAAAACATTTTTTTCACGTGTTATGAAATATACTATTTCATCACGCTGTGTCGGAAAAGTAGCTTTTCAGTCACTCTCCGCTTCGCGTCGACTCAAAAGTACTTTTTCGACACGTTGAGATGAAAAATTATATTCGTAACTCCTGAAAAAAGTGGTTTTTGACTCGTGGGGTTATATCACTCGCCTTCAGCTCGTGACATAAACCTCCCACTCGCCAAAAACCATTTTTTTTCACTTGTTACGAAATATACTATTTTGGCTGATCGTCAAAAAGAACGATTTTTAAAAAACTACGAAGATATCAGAAAATCTATAGATAATTGAACTTTAAATGATCCTGATGAATAGAAGTCATTGGACTCCGTACATTCCGCCTTTGAGGACCGTATTTTATTAACCTCACGTAAAAATGCGAAACTTAATCTATAACCGGCATTTACACAAAAAATGTTTTATCAATATTTGGGGAACTACTGGTGTTAGGCGGGTCGTCGTGCCGACTTTTTCAACGAGACTTTCTCCGATTACAGATGCGAAAATATTGTCTCAAATCGAGGTGCTTTTTTTTCTCTGTCGGGCGATTTTTGAGACAGACAAAAAATCTCAATTTCAGACATTCGAAGTTTGGATCTTGACGAAGGCTGCTCATAAAATCCGTTTTTATGTTCAAATCTTAAATCAAGACAACGTAAAAACACAAGTTTTCACCATGTACTCATGATTTTACTGATAATTATTTTGACCTCCAAAACGCATTAAAAAAAATACCTGTAAATACTTACGCTTTCATCGCGATAATTCCGGTCCAACGAATTGCGGCCACTCTGCCTGTCCACACGGCAGAGAGTCTTATTCTCTCAATTGTGAAAAAAAAAAACAAAGAATGTATCCAACTTCGACCCACTTTTGAGACTCAATAAGACACTAAACTATAACTTCCTTTCACTGAAAGAACACGTCACAAATCACTTAAATCACCCACAAATCACCGATACAACACAACAAAAACAATAGTCGTAAGGTTCCCAGCGCCCTTATCAACAAAACCACTGAAACGACTTTTTCAATAAAAATTATCATTGAAAAATATTAACATGCATTAGTTATACGAATTATTCATAACAACTGATCAAAAAAAAAAATTAAACTTATTGATAATCTCATTGATAACCAAAATTATCATGAGGATGATCACGTTTAAACAATATTTTTTTTCGCGTAAAAAATTAAACACCGGAGCGACTGACCTTTCCACGTTTCACAATTTGTAGCGAATGACTGAAACTGAGAGCACGTTAGCATTAGCTTACGCACATTGGGTGCCGGGTGCCACCTGTGCTACCATCCTCTACCTGTTGGGCTGCAAGAGGTATATAAAAAAACAGTCGAAGAAGGAAGGCATATTTGCCTGTCCTTCTCTCCACCACGTGCGCGACGCCCAAGTGTTTGCGTTATCCCCTCGACGATAGAGGGGAGATGAGTTGTTATTGGCAGGGGTGGGGGAAGGATGTGTTGCTTCCGCCCCTCCAACACTTTCTGTCTGGATGCACCTAGTAATGACGTGGGTTTTAACTGTTTGATGACTCTTGTGTGGATTTTGAAATTATTTTCCAAGATTGTTTTCGACGAGCCGGGGTTATTCCAGGAATACAGCCGCACACTGTTTACACTGGTGCCTATGGAACTTGGATGTATGGTGTAAACAGGGTTACTGTTGGGCATGTAAACAATGAAATTAATTCATGTATCGTGAAATTTGAATTTAGTAGAATCGATATTTTGGAGGAGGTGGAGTGACGGGTTCCTTGAGAGAACGGGGGATTGTAGCTGTACTCGGAAAATATTAAAGGTCAACTATTACTTATACTAGGAGCTATACTATGACCTATGCTGGGTGCTAGTTGTTGGAGGTCTAAGAAAGCTCTGAAGTTATATTGAATGTTGCCAGAAGGGGTAGCGGAGCTGACGTATATAAGGACCGCTGTTGGGATTCAAAAACTAGGACCTATACTAAGTGGCAATTGTTGGAGGTCTAAGAAAGTTAGGAAGTGATATTAAATGTTACTAGAAGGGGTAACGGAGTTGACGTATACTAGGACCTATACTGGGACCCATATTAGGACCTATAATAATAATAATTGAAACGGAACTCAGTATATATTTGCATAGCTCAGATGGGAAGAGCACCCGACTGGTAACCGGAAGGTCCGGGGTTCGATTCCCGGTCTGAAAGTATCTGAATTTCGGGATCAGTATATACTGAGTGCCAATTGTTCGAGGTCTAAGAAAGTTATGAAGGTATACTGAATGTTAGCAGAAGGGGTAACGGAGTTGGCGTATACTAGGACCTATACTGGGACCTAAACTAGGACCTATAATAATAAATATTGAAGGGAAATCAGTATATATTCGGATAACGCACATGGGAAGAGCACCCGACTTGTATTCAGAAGATGCCGGGTTCAATTCCCGGTCTGAAAATATCTGAATTTCGGGATCAGTATACTCAGTGCCAATTATTGGAGGCCTCAGAAAATTATGAAGTTGTATATTACGGATATTGTAACGTAGATTGTTTAATATCCGGAATCTATATATTCGAAATGTTATACTGTAGCACTCTTTCTATTCATCGTGGTAGAAGATGAGAAATGACCGGCTTTCGGCCTACATTGGGCCAGTGTCGGTCTACCGTAAGCTAGGATCTGACCAGGTTTGGGCCAATCTTGGTCTACCCTCGATCATTCCTCATCTCCTACTGGAATAGTTTCTTTATTTTCGGCGTTGTATTCGATTGATCCACTTTTCGTCTGCTTCGTCGGATCCGTCATAGAATAAGACACAAACTGATAGAAAAAGAGAAAAACAGAAATAAAGGGCCTTTGTTAGGTGAGTCCAGAGTGTAAAAAGCTTTTTAGTTTTAGTCAGTTGTTGTGAAGTATATATCCCTGATTTTATCTTAAATTTATAATATTGAAAATTCAATACTCAATTCAATATATTCAATTGAAGATATCGCCTAATGTTCATGGAATCCCTCATTTTTACAATCAAATCTCGGTAATCAGGACGTGCAGCTACTTATCTGAATTTTTCATTGATACTGAATTAATTCACAACTTGATACCTAAATTAAGTATAATTCCAAATAAAATCGCGTCGGACTGAATTAGATGAATAGCTTGGTAAACGAGATACGAGCACCATTGTACACCATTGTACACCTTGTGGAGCTCACTCCCGCCGCGTCCCCGTTGCCAACCCTGGGTAACGCCAAGTGCTGGTGAGGTGTGTTTAACTCTAGCGCACATTGATTTCGATTTATTCAAACTTATTTAAAATTACATAATTTTATATCTTCCGTAGGGAAGACTAGGGGAAGTTTCTGTACCCACCCAAGCATACTGAATTTCAAATCTTTGTCTTGATACGAGCAAGTCATCAAAAGCAACCTGTTTCCGACCCTTAAAATATTATTTCCTACAATACACAAGCAAAAATAAATCAACTTTATGTCAGTTTAAAAAAAACACTTATGAGGTGCTGTAACGCGTGTTTACCGAAATCTCTTGCCGATTTGTCGTCCAGAAATTTGGCATTAAAATACTTGACATAATGCTTAACAAATCTTCAAGAGACATATATTAAAGTCACTCCTATTTGTGTTCCATTAGCGACGAATGATAAAGTGCAGTAGGATCAAGTGTGCTCACTTGGTGTTGCTACAAAATTACATCACTTGAAATTTACCTTTTACCACAGCGCGAGATGGGTTAAGAATACATGTACGTACGTATATCTAAGCCCCGGATCTTCTTCACAGACTCCCATATACCGGCGACTGAGAAAATTGCGGCCCCCGGGTGCACCCGAGCTACTGAATAATGAAAGATGCTCTCCCCCCTCCGCTTCAAGTTACAATCTCCCGAGAGTGTCTACATATTTATGAATGACATTGAAAAATTGCGAATCAATGGTTTTTGTTAGACACCAAAACAACTACCTCCACTCGCGAGGGAAAAAATTTCAGGCGTAAAAGAGGAGAGAGTGGGGCAAAATGGAACGTCTTCAATTGAGAATAACCTGGGGTGGGCAGAGTTACATTTCATCATTTTTTATTTATTTCAAAGCGGGATTTTGGCTTCAGTCTGAAAAAAGAGTTGTTCAACATTACTCCGCTAATGTCGGCCTATTGATAATTGAAATTTTGTAATTATAACGGTCGTTTTGACATTTTATTTTACATCTTTGGTATTCAACAATTTTTTTTACGTTTTTGAACTCTAGAATATTTATACATTTTATTATTGTTAATAAACGGTATATTTCGGGTCGATTTTCCAAGAACATTTCAAGGAATGCTGTCATTAAAAATGTAGTAAATTTATTCGTGCACGATTCCACTAAGAACTTTAATAAATTCTGGTATTCTCAGCGTTACGCTGTCTCCAATTCTGGAATTTCCATTGAAATTGCATGACTTTTCTCTCCTAAATCATTTTTAGCCTCACCGTTCGCGAAATTAATACTCATTTACCCAAGGAATTTCACAAGTTTTTCTGAAAGTATGCCTAAATAAAATAGCGACTTCACGATATTTGTCAACAAAATTCATTCGCGAGGGATAAAAATCTCGCCATATCGAATTTTCCGGGTGAACCTTCGTCGACCCTATACCTCTCCTGGGGAAAAAAGCGATTCAATTAATTTTGACGAGAGTTTTTTAATTGCCGAAGCGATGAAATTCTTTTTCCCACGCATTAACCAGCCATCAGGAAGTGGCGAGACACTCATGCACATTACAGAGAGAGGTGTGTCGTGTCTGTGATGCTCGACACAATACTGGACAGTCAAAGGATCCGCATGGGTAGCTCCAGGCGTGTCTATATCAAACGACTGTATAAATTGTTAACAGAAAACCTGCTCTCAGGCAGTTTGCGTCGTTTAAAATTCAGTAATATCAAATTTACGTTCCTCACAATGTAGCATACCTTTTTTTTCCACCGATAGGCGGGGAAACCCTTTAACAACGGAAGTGGGATGTCATCTTTATGTCTCGTATTCACATTAATGAAAGAAATGTCCGTTACGGGGAGAGAGCTATCATTAGTTCTCTTCCTCACCTCCATGATTATTGATTTTTTTACTCAATTAACATACCGAAGAATATTCTTGTGAAGCATGAAATCAAAAAATAGTATATTTCGTAACAAGTGAAAAAAAATGGTTTTTGGCGAGTGATATAATTCCACGAGTCAAATCCCACCTTTCTCACAAGCTATGAACAATATTTTTCACCTCAATGTGCGGAAAAGGACTTTTCCGATACAGCGTGATGAAAAATAATTCACCCTTTTGCAATCGTTGTTTACGTTTTGTGAAAAAATCTAAAATTAGGTTTTACATTGTTCCAATTTTGCACTTGACAATCTCAATCTCGTATTTTTCGTCTTTAGGATCGTAAATGATGATTTCAAAAGGTAAATTACAGCATTGTTTATGTAATTTACGTATTAAAAATCCCGTAAATTACAAGACTTTTCATTTTGTAAATTAAAAATGATGGTCACGATATTTTGTTTTTTAACAATGCCTCGGAATATAAGACAGATGGCATTTTATTGCTCATGATGCTTTTCGTAGAACTTATTGTGCTCTACGAAAAAACCTCCTATACAAATTTATAGATCACTCGGTGTCAAATGATACAAACGTCGATAATTAACATTTTTTAATTTCTATTTGGAGAGTTCTAAATATTGAAATATCAAAATTTTTGCAAAGGCAATTTTTGGAGATCTCAAAATGATCTACAAACTGCAAGGGGATCTATACGAAAGACCATGAACAAAAATGTGCTATCTCTCTTATATTCCCAGACATTGTCAAAAAACGATGTCAATTGTATAATTTACGTAATTAACCTTGAACTTAACGATTTTTAAAAAAACAAATGAACATTTCAAAAAAGTAACTTCTTTTTTGGGACCTAGTGCTTCACGAGAATATTTTTCTATGTCAACATACTCGATTAATACAAATCATATAAAAATCGTAAATAATCATTGAATCTCACGTAATTTCTATGCATTATAAAATTATAATCATGAACCAACTGCACTAATTGTTCGTTAGAACTCCGTTTTATATGTTTAAAAACAAAATAGGCAAATAATGTCTAATGCTTTTTTTATTCTATAGCATTTATAAACAAAGGCACAAAAAAATTAGAGTATATTGACATCAAAGAGTCTGAGAATGATTCACCGATCGAAGAGAAGATCTAACGCAACTGACAGCTCGTCTGGCTTGTGTGCCGACGGTTTTAAATTCCATTCAGTGACACTTGCAACGTATCTTAATTGTATTCGTTATGAACCCTGTCGTCAGCCAATAATTCTCCATGAATTATTTATAAAATCTGTCCAGACAATCGACGACAGAGGACCGGAAATTCGTCTGAATATCGACCATTCTCCCATTTTCATTCAGCGAATTATGATGATTTTTATTATCCAAAAAAAATTGAATTATCGAAAAAATCACAATGAATCTCCGCGAAAAATAAAATACGCTGAATTTCCGCGCATTCGTTATTTGCGAATCCCTTTGTTCCTTCTTGCACTCCTTTTTCGTGCAATCGTCGTATAATGGCCGGCGCCCTTTTAATTATCCAACCCCCGGGAGTGTCGACCTTCACAATCTGTGCCTTCCGCTCGTCGTTCGTTCACCATTTTTTATTCATTCCTTTACAATACCTCCCCCTTTTCAGCCTCTATATGTGCGTTACGGTCTACTCACTTCCACCAACTTCCGTTGAAGGTTCTTAAGAAAAATCAGAATTGATAAGTGGGTCGTTACGAATTTTAAAGAGACTGATGAAACTTCGAGAATGGGGTGGAATTGTAAGTGTGTCTTTCGTGCCGGCGTCTATCAACGGTCTTTCCCGACGGAAATTATGAAGAGTTAAACCGTAGAATACACGGAAAGGAATTTTTTCGTACAAATTACCGTTCGGTTTAATAATCGCGTACATTTTCTATAGCCGGGAAAAATTAGAGGGGTAAACCAATTTTACTGACAAGTTGGGGATTTTTTTACGGAAAATTAGATAACTTTTATTTAACAGTCAATAAAAATTAAACATATAATTAGAAAACTTTTATTAAGCAGTTAACAAATTTTTTGGAAGTGGTGCAGCAATGTTTGCCCGAACGGCCAAAATATCAAATAATTAACTAACGCAAACGTAATTTCTACTGAGTTTTTCTGTCTGTGTACAAATGGTTTTTCAATACAGAGAGAAAAAGATTGAAAGATTTTGTTTTTTAAGTTATTATTTTCAGGTCTGTACCCCTTTAGATTGGATTCTTAACACAGTCGGTTACGTTTACTTGCACTAGGAGTACAAGAAACAGAGGAAGTTAATTTATAACTATTAAAACGGTTAAATTACATTTTCTCACTTACAATTAATCAAATTGTTGTGCAGATTCTTTAAACGAGAAGAATATTAATAACCTACCACAAAATATTTGGACTTAGCCCTCTACTAGTCCACAACGACTCCTGGACTTTTAGGTATATTTCTAATTTAGTTTAATCTTTTAGTACAATCCACCCATTGGAAAATAATTGCAGAAATAATGGACTCAAGAGTCAAGACCTTGAGAGTACGAATGGTCGGCACTAGAGAACCGACTAAATGGTTTGAGTAGTTTTTATCGTCGTTTTAAATTAATTAGCATTCTACGATCGTCATTGGCTAGAAGAAGGAAGAAAGGAAAAAATGTTTAGTTATATATATCATATGTTATTTTGTTAGATGATTCATATTTGCATATTTCCATAATATTTTGATGGTCAGTTGCGTCTATTAATTGACTCCGGAAGGAGTTATTGTTCATTTTTCCGACAAATTTCTAACGGTAAATTCTGATTTTGGTATTTTATGAACATCGTTACTATTACAAGAAGGAAAAACAGGAGCAAATAAATCTAAATGTTTAAAAGCTGAATATCGTGTTTAGTTCACAGAAAACAATGGGAAATATAAGCAAGATTATTAAACATATGGAAATATCAAGAATTCCAAATTATTGTCCTACTTTTGGCGACGCTTTATCATTGAAAATTCCAGAATTTTTTCTCTTCAGTTCATTTATTCTGCTGGAGAAACTCATGCCCATCACATTGCCTTCGATCACACCCACAATTTCCCCATTTACGTATTCCTGAAGGTACGAGCTTTATTATGCAAGCAACGTGGGAATAGCTAGAAGACTGCGGGAGACGATACACGACGCCCTGAGAATATTTAAAGAGACAGCCAGCTCTCGAGCCAGGATCAGTGATATGTGAGCTATCAAACTTTCTCCCGGTCATGACAATACCCCCCGTCCCCACTCCCCTCTTCGTCAATTTATTTCAGTTATTTACGTATTTATTTATTCCTCGGTTTTTCTCCGATACATTCCCCTCATTTTTCCTTTTTTCGCGATTGAAAAATTGATTTAACGTTGAAAGGAGCTTCTGTATCGGACTGAAGGCTATCGAAATATACTAAGAGCTTCAGGCACTAACTGGAGAACTCTTCTGGAGTATACTCCATCGAGTGGTTTTTAATTGCCATGAAATTGGAACATCGTTTCAATTTATTGTCTATGATGCCTGGATTCGTTGAAGTTGAAGTGTCGACTTTATCCAAATTTGTTTTGTCCAATTTTCTTTAATCACTGAAAGAACAATTCCTTGTTTATTATAAATGGTATTCGTCGGCTGTTAACGAATGCGCATTTCAAGAGAGCGAATGGACAATGAGTTTCAATCGAATCGATAACAAAAAACCGAATCTTAACAATAAACAATCAAATACGATTCAGTATTGAGTAATTCTTTACACTTGTTTTATTTAAAAAAACTTTAAGGCAGTAAAATTGAAATACTACCGAGCCTAATTCTTAATTGTCTAATATTACTTTTTTTAATTTATTGAAACCCTAGAGCTACTTTGAGAGCTCATTTCGTGATTATAAGACGCAAATAACGATTTAAAAAGATTGTTGCCAATTAATTTCAACTCTGGTTATCGTATATTGTTCATTTACTAGGAGCAATAACGATATTTATTTTGCAAAAATGCAATTATCCATGGGTTGTTGTCAGTACAACAAATATCAAATTTGATTGGAAGTATTAATGGATAGGTGCATAACGGAAATGTAACGAAGTTATTTGGATTCCTAGTCGGATAATTTGTACTTCTAGTGTAAACATGATTACAGTTTTTCGATGTAAACATTGCAATTGATTCATATATCGTGAAATTTGAATTTAGTGGATAGGAAATTATCCAGATTGAGGTGGTAGAATGATTTAATTGGATAACCGGGTAAATTTCAGCCGTAAAAGTCAATACGTGACTCATTTCATGCCATTATTTGTAGAAATTGCTGTGGAATTATTGGCAGGATTTCAGAATTGATACAAATTGTATTTTCCGTACTGCTCTTCACTTTTCCTCGTCCGGGAATTGGTACGGCCCCTTGCCCGAACTCGAAAAAGTGAAAATAACTACAGAAAAATATCGTTCCTGGGCTGTCATTATGGAGTTTTTTGACTCGCGTGGTTGGCCGCCTCGCCTACGGCTCGGCTCACCAAACTCCACGCGAGTAAAAACTCCAGCAAAGTGAAAAAATGCCCGAGTCGAAATGTCGATCAGGTTCAGATCAGAGTCGGATCAAGTCAGACCTTAGAATTGATCAGAATGTGATAAGGTGACTGGATCAGGCTCCGATCAATTATGTAACGGCTGCCGTAATCAAGATTTGATCAAGTTGAATTGTTTCGAACCGGATCAGGTCTCTTGATTCGATTTGGATATATATTTATGAATGCAAATCGGATCAGGTCCCCAAATCCTCATGGATCTTGCTCATTTCACGAT
>JAPYZM010003171.1:0-16653 GCA_030522845.1 Psyttalia concolor
CCCCCCCCTCCCCCTTTCCCCCCCCCCCCCCCATTCTTTCAGGCAACCTTTAACAAGCCAAATAAATAAATAAATTAAATAAACTAAATGTAACAACTGTCTCCATATTTCGAGTTCTCCAAGTGAGTAATTTATTAATTGAATTTCCCTATTTTTCTGGCTAGAAAAACCGTTTAAAAAAAAAAACCATTCTTTTCAATTTATCAGCGAATAGTTTAAACCAACATATACCCGATTATCTTTAAAACAGCTATCACAAGTACCAACAATTTCCAATACCAGTGGCACTTACTATGATCTTGAATACGAATGCAATTACCTCTTGAAGTGCTCTACCATCCAAGAATGTTGATCGTTTACCATTCAACGAAGCGTCGAAGTAGTGCGATAGTACATGCTCTCGAGTTACTCTACCCCCCCTCCCACCCCCCCCCCCCGCCCCCCCCCCCCCCCCCCCCCCGACATGCGCAGAAATCGATTGGTAAACATTTGAAAAAGCCCAGGTTTTGCAGAAATATTCGCTTTCCCTCAACCTCCACCTCTGGACCATCTGCCCTGATGTGGCTATTACCCTCCCCCTCCCCCCTTTATCCGTGTATTTGTACGCATTTACGTTGTCAGGGGATATGTACTTTATTCCTGCTCATTGCAAGTTCGATTGCCCCGTTACGTCGTAAAGTTTTTTTTTTTCTTGTCGCGATAGTAATGTCCACTTGTGGGAATTTGTCGTTTATTGGCCGTTCGAGGAGATTTCATTGAGGGCCAAGGAATCCATGAATATGCCGATGGTTCACATTGTAAGGAAATAACCTCTATAAATTTTCTTGGGTTTTTTTTTTTAGAAATATTTGAGACAATGAGAAATGAAGGTGGGGAATTTTGGGTTTTTTTGGGGGGTTATTGGTTTTTTAAATTCTTGAAAAATGGGGAAATTTTTGGGATAATCGCCTGACATGTAATATTGATATTTACTGAATAGCAATATTGCAGGAATAATTTTCAGTTGTTTTATTGGAATTCACTGAATTGCTGAACACGAGTGATAAAATAATCCAGTGAATTATGGACTCTTATCACTTTGGGAATCTGCATTATCCGGATAATTTGTCATCCCCTGGGGCCGATAAATCGTGTAATGCAGACAATTTGGAATCTAGAGGCATTTTAGAATGAGAATATTTCTGATAAGGCGAAGTGAGTGAGGAAAAAAGAATGGTTTGGTTTTGTATTCGTTCAATAATTTCCTGTATTTTTTTTTCCTGTATTGGGTGGATAAGTAATGAGCCAATAAAGATTTTGCTGAATCATCGAGCCAAATTTCGCCCTTTGAGACTTATAACCACGAGGATATAATTCAGGAAGTTATTCACCAAAAGTGAATATCATTTCGACAGGAGTTGCTGTGAAAGCCTTCAGGGATCGATTCTGAATCTGAAATACCATGTGAGCGGCATCGGAGCGGTCGCGAGCGGTGCACCGCCGGTTTTCGACGAATTTTACGGTTTCGGGCTAGAATGAACCATCTCCCCTTCGGTAATATCAATTTCAATAATCAAAAATGATTTAAAAATACCCCACTCCATATTTAAAAAAATACCAAATAATTTGGCTAGTGCAAAAAAAAACTCCCGCCTCTCCTCACAATTAAAAAAAAAGTGACTTTGGATTTCTATTGACAAAATAACTCGCCGAAGATGAATATTAGATAACCCAATTGGCAATCAACCGATTTTGTCCCATTATTCCCCCAAAATTCGTCGAGCCAAAAATACAACTAAAAAATTTCCAAATAAAACAAAAAATCCGGCAATCAATCGACGCAGAAAATTAAACAAACGCTGGAGGAGTGAAAATAATCTGTGGACATACGATTAAAATCTTCCACTCAACTATTAAAAATTCAATTACCACTTGGTAACTATTACCCGTTGAACTCTATCCCTCTTGTCCTCCACAGTTGACTGAACTTGTATAAGAAATTATGCATCTTGTTTACTAGATATAACCCTCGTCACTTCCAAGTCCATAAGCAAACTTTGCCGGATGTCTTGGACACACACACACACATACACACACACATATGATCGCTGTAGGCCCCAGTAATAAAACACGATTGCATGATGTCGAAAAATATTATGGCACATTCCACCCCGAGACCCTAGTTCCGCAGTGGGATCGGGTAACATTGGAAAGTGATAGTCAGGTAAAGAGTTCTCGGTCGAAAAAAAAAAAAAAAAATACATCTCCCGGTAAAAATTGAGGAAAACGACATTATCCCTAACGACGATGTAGCAATTTTTTTTTTCAAAGACAATTATCAAATTGTCGAGTTGAATGAGAGTGTACGGAGACAAGTTAAATTTTCACTCAATCCATTGTAAATTGTTTTCACTACAATTTAACTTTTGACTTTGCAGGAATTTTTTTTTTTCCAGCGGAGATGATTGAAATTGCCGAGCGATGCAACTGCTCGTAGCCGCCCTCGGCGGTTGGATAAACAGGGGGAGAGTCTGTTAAACGACTGTCGGAATGATGAGAGACTTGGAAATTAAGAAATTGAGAACGCGGTTTGAGATGACAGAAAAAATTGAAAATATTTAGTGAGTTTGGATTTTTTTTTTTCAAGAATTTCGAGGCTGGTTTCTGTTAGAAGGCGGTATTGATTCCTCCCTTATTTTATTGTTCACTCGTTCAATAAAAAAATTCAATCTCCAGTAGTTTCCTCAAGTTCTGATATCAGTGGCAGTTTAAAGTTGTAATGGAACTCATTTCCCGAAACAATACCCCAAACAAATCAATAAACCACTCAGGACAGAATCGACGAAGTTTAGACAGTCAATGTATTTTTTAATAATTCAATAAATTTCGCTATTGAATTTTAAAAATTCATTTCACCTTTTTTTGATTAAAAAATCCATTGAAACGCACAAAAAATGGCAAATCCGATGGAATTTTTGAAAATAATTTCGAGAATATTCTCAAATTTCAAAAGCCTCTTATTTTTTTATTTTTCCTCAATAAAAAAACGACTGTATTTCCCGATAGTTTCCCGAACTTCTCATACCAGAGCCAGTGTAAAGTTGTAATGTAACTCATTATCCCAACCAAAACTCCAAACAAATCAATAAATAAAATGAGAATTAATCTATAAGTTTTGACAGAGAATTTATCTGTCGTTGCATCTCACTCGAGAAATTCCCGTATCAGAGACGCGCTACGACTTACTGATAAAGAGCTCCAGTTTGAAATAATGAAGTTGCCGGAAGGTTTGCAAAAGTTTCTCCGACTGCCTGGAAATGACTTGTCGATAACCAATTGGATTTTCCAACGAAGCGATAATTAAATCTCATTATCAAATTAACTAAAAAAAAAAAAAACAAAAAATTCCCGGAAAAACTTGGATTAAATTATTTGAGATTCATTGATAACTGTTTACCTCAATTGCGATTGATTTAACGCGAAAATGTAATAGAACATTTATTCTGGGATATTGAATTACGAGTAAAAAAAATCTCTTGTCATTTATCGCTAGCGCCGGTTGTTTTCGAGATATTGACAAAAATTCTTCCCTCCTCAACGATATCACTCCGTAAGTAGAGATACCAATGGAATCCTAATCCTCAAATTTTCAAATTTAATTCATCACTCGCTGTGACCCAACAATTTGGCTGTTCATTAAAAAAATAATTAAACAAATTGCGGAATTAATTAGTTAGGACTCACCAGGCAATTGTCCTCGTACTCGTTGAACAAATAACCAGGACAAAATGGAAATTAAACACAGTAGTTTCATGATAACCAAGCCACAACAAGTCCTGATCACTACGTTTAACCACCGAGACGTATCGCGCGTGTCGTTCGCGTCACGACTGGAGTTTCCTAGTTGGCGCGAACGGGTATTCTAACGGGCCATAGGATCCCCCCACCCCTGGGCGAATGCAACACGAGGGAAGGGTTGTCTCTCTCTCTCTCTCTCTACACCCCGGTCAGAGAGCGCGCGCCATCCAGCCGCCCCCCACCCGCAGCCCGACGAGCCCCAAACCGCCACTCGTGCGAGCCGAAGAGGAGAACAAATACTCCGGGTATCATCCCACGGACTTACATTCAACCCTGTTGTTCGGTGGTATCAGTTAAGCACTTCAATGATCCTCACATCCCTCGCACACATGTCATTTTGCAATCCACTGGTGAATGATTAAATATCACGGGAATGAAAAATGAAGTGATTTTTTTAAAATCACAATTCGAGGCTCGAAAAGCTCTGGTTGAATCTACTGAGAGAATAGTATATTTCGTAACAAGTGGAAAAAAATGGTTTTTGGCGAGTGGGATTATATCACGAGCCGAAGGCGAAGGCGACTCGCCTTCGGCTCGTGATATAATCCCACGAGGCAAAAACCACTTTTTTCACGAGTTACGAACGTAATTTTTCATCTCAGTGTGTCGAAAAAGTACTTTTCAGTCACTCGACGTCAAGCGGAGAGTGACTGAAATAGTATATTTCGTGACAAGTGAAAAAAAATGGTTTTTGGCGAGTGATATAAACCTCCCACTCGCCAAAAACCACTTTTTTTACGAGTTACGAACATAATTTTTTATCTCAATGCGTCGAAAAAGTACTTTTCCGACACAGCGTGATGAAATCGTATATTTCGTAACAAGTGAAAAAAAATGGTTTTTGACGAGTGGGAGGCTTATATAATATAACGAGTCAAATCCACTTTATTCACGAGTAACGAACATAATTTTTCATCTCAATGCGTCGAAAAAGTACTTTTCCGACACAGCGTGATGAAATCCTTTATTTCGTAACACGTGGAAAAAAATATTTTTTGGCGAGTGGAAGATTTATATCACGAGCCGAAGGCGAGTAATTTAAACCTACGAGTCCAAAACCACTTTTTTCACGAGTTACGAACATAATTTTTCCGCTCAATGTGTCGAAAAAGTACTTTTCCGACACAGCGTGATGAAATAGTTTATTTCGTAACAAGTAAAAAAAAATGTTTTTTAGCAAGTGGGAGGTTTACATCACAAGCCGAAGGCGAGTGATATAATCCCACGAGTTACGAACATAATTTTTCATCTCAATGTGTCGAAAAAGTACTTTTCCAACACAGCGTGATAAAAGCTTACTTTTTCCACACCGGGTGATAAAAAAAATGTTTTCAACTCTGAAATTGAATTTTCAAAGACGGCCTCGACTCATGATTTTTAATTACCGAAAAATTCGCCGCATTCGCTGGCTTAATGCCAATTTAATGGACACAATTTAAAAATAACAATGGCAACTTTACCAACAGGTTAACTACATTCATAATTTATCACTCAAGTTCAATCGACCATGGAAAACAAGAGATCCAGAATTCAACATGTGGTATCAACGTAATAATTGAATTTTTAATAATTCAATAACTGATTCATCAACTCCCTACCAATTATTCCAAATACTCACATAATTACATCGTTTCCCCGGAGAAATGTGCATGAATAATTCACCTCAACCGTTATCAAACCGGCCAAACAAATTTGATCTTTCCAATAATCAAAAATAAGAAACTAATTTTATAAATAGAAACTTCGAGTACAATTCATTTATTTTCACTTCACGAGAGATATCCTCAGCGTAAATGTCGCTCGAGCATTCCCAATTTGACTGTCAAATCCGTAAAATAAATTAATTGCTATAAAAAGCATTGTTCCTAAAAAGAGGACATGAAAATGCTTGAAAACAATTTTGAGAATTTTTGTTGAACACCCAAAAAAGTTTGAGAAATTTTCGCTTTGGCAAAAAAAAAAAATCAGTCTGACCTCGTACGGACCTCTTCCCCTCTGGTCTTCAAATGACTCGGTACCTCTCTCCCCATGATTCATCGTCAGTATTCACGCTCGATTAAACTCACTGTCTCGGTATATCGGAGATTAATATTTCGACGGAAGCAAGAAAAGGAAACGCCGAGCAGATACCCAGCCGTGATATGCAATTTAATGATTAATTATTCAGTGAAATTTCACTCCGTCGAGAATTAAAGAACGAGTTGAGTGAATATCGCTGAGGATTTGAAAATCTTCGGGTGCGTAGTTAGAGAAGACAAGTCAAGCCAGACAAATGGCACCTGTCCCACAACTGGGGCCATGAGGAAATACGACACGTCAGCCGCGAGAGGTAAGAATAAGCGAAGCCCCGTCAGGTGTGAGTGCCCCTCCCGCCCGTTCCCTCCTAAAATCCCTCAAAATTTTCCGAAAAATGTCCGCCCCTACACCTCAAACCAATAGATAAAAATAGCAATTTTTTTTTTTGCATTTCGCGAGTCTCAAAATATTTTCCATACAAATCATTCCTATTGTTATTTTTTCAACTAATTTTCGATAAGACTCGAAGGCTCCCCTTCTCTTTCAATTATTGTTATTCAATTGATCATTGAGTTTTAATTAATTGTAGAGGTTAAACAATGTCCCCCCACGGCATTTAATTAATCGAACCCAATATCTCGCGAATGCAATTAATTTTTCAACTGCTTCTCCTCGGGAGTCAAAATAAATAAACTGAAGTACGATAAAGTTTTCATGTAAGTCATTTGATAATGTCAGAGACAGAGGGTTAAGGTACTTGAGTGCCACCGGTGCAACATAAATTTACAAAACTCGCCAGATCACTCACAGCACTTTGTTTATTTTCCCGAGAGACTAACGCAAACAGATGATACCGTACCAAATTAAATTAAAGTATCTAAAAAATAAAAAAAAATATATTAATTGCCCCACCGACCGATAAATTCTCGAAATTACCAAAAGCATAAACAAACAGATAATAAAACTAATAAATTGGTCATTAAAAATTTACCCATCGTCAGACAAATTAACGATAAAAAATGAATAAATTGAAATAATCAAAACAAAAATTCCAAACGAAAGAGCAAAAAAAAACAAATTTTCTACAATCACTCCAACGAAAATGAAATAATTTTCTCACTCGCCGGAACATTTTTCCATTTTCCGAAGCTCGAGCTAAAACGGAATCTCATCAAGTGGACCATCTTCCCCTCATTACCCCCCGTTCAATCAGAATTAACGCAATTCCCGCTGATTTTTCGTCTCCAAACGACAAAGGAAAAACGATCGAACTTAAATGAACTGAAAAACCCTTTCAGCCCGAGCCTCCCGGTGTTCACGAGCTAATAATGCCCCGATTACTAATTACATGATATGGAGAAATACGTGAGAATTGGCTGGTCGTCTTGAGTCTACCGGGTCCAGTGCAATTGGTAACAAGAAGGTAGAGAAGAAGATGGGGGGGAAAAAAAAGTCAGGTAAAGAGGCAAAAAAATAAAAATAAAAGAAGGAATTAACTAGACACCGAGTCTTCGCAAATTGAGTTGTACGACGGCAGAATTTAAACATTCAAATTAACCCGTTTAGCAAGTCAAAGTGTCTAATGTGCTGCTGCTGTGCGGGGCTTGCCCCCCCCCCCCTTCCCCTGCTTGCGAACACTCAGACACTCGTTGTAATATTCAATCGATAGTTTTCGAGTTTTATCTGTGACTTATTGAGATTTTAAAGAGGGCAATCGATGAAAAATTCAACTGAATTAAATTATTCAAAAATTTTTGCGACTTCTGGGGGGGCTTCGCCCCCTCCGCTCATTTCGCTCACCACCGGGCGCTGGGCCCCTCCTTCGCTCCCCTCTCGCGCTCACTACTTGGGGCTAGGCCCCCTCCGTCGCTCGCTGCGCTCACTACCTGGGGCTGCCCCCCCCCTTTCTCGCTCGCTTCGCTCACGACCTACGACTGGGCCCCCTCCCTCGCTCGCTTCGCTCACTACCTGCCCCCCTCCCACGCTCGCTTCGCTCACTCCCTGCTCCCCTGTCTCCATAATTCGACTAGCCAAAAATTAATTAAATAAAGGATCACGAAAAAAAAAACATTAATTACTGTAAAAATAATTTCTATTTTATAATTCAAAATCCTCATTCATTTGAGTAAATTTTCTTCATCCTCTTTGGACAGGGCCCATCGTGTAATTTATAATAATCTAAAAAAGTACAAAAAACAATCTCTAATTATCAGAATTAAAAAAAAACTCAAATTTAAAAAATCATAATGAGCAAAAATCTCACTAGTCCTGTAAAGCGAGTATACAGAAATTTCCTCCTCCGACTCGACTAATTTTCTCACATGTAATTCACTACATCCATTGTAACACTTCATATGACAAATACTTGGAAATGTCTGATCCTCGTGATCCCTATCCCTAGCGCATATTGTCCTACTCCCGTCACCATCAAGATCCTCCTTATCCAGTCGATTCTCGGTTGGCTGAATGTTCTCGTTCTCCTCAATGCCAATCACCCTGACTGAATCCTCACAATGGCTACAGTTACAAGCGTCTGTTGTAATGAAATTGCCGACTGAAATCACTGATGCAATAATTCAATTATACCCAAATGCCATTTGTCAGACTAATTTATCCCTAATCAATTGACAAATCAGTTCCCCCAGAGTTACCTCCTCTTAATTCAATATTTTCCCGGGGGAAAATCGATTGTAAATTTTTGGAAAAAAGACGTAAAAATCACATTCCGTTACGTTCCAATAATTAGAACAGTAAGTACAACGAGACCCAAACGACGAAACTTCAAGAGTGAATTTTTAAATAATTTTTTCCTCCAAAAAATCCAACCAAGTGTTACAACCTCTGATAGTGTCCCTCTTTACATACCCCGAAAATCGACTCCAGACGTTCCTCAAATTATGGATTTTTTATTTCTTAAATCATCGATCGAGTAATGCAATTTTCAGGTGCGATAATACATCTTCAATGTACAGTGGGTAATGAATAGAATTGAAATCTCTTCAGCTCAAATGTCGCCCTCACCGAGCCAATTGATAAATAATCAATGATTTCCAATTAAATTAGGATAAATTGGTGATAATCCTCCATTACCTACCGAGAATAATCAAAGGAGCGTAAAATCTCATGTCGAATAAATGTCACGCGTGGAAACACACGTTTACAAATTTACGGATACCACTAAGGGACGCAAATTGCAAATGGATCAAACAGATTCCAAAGGGTTATACCAAACGTCCAGTTTGATTTCGACTAAACCGCTGAAACCAACTGAATCACCCGGGCTTCTAAACCCTCCTCTCCCCCAGACCACCCACCCACCCCCTCCCGACCTCCTCAAGATCCAGAGAGAGAGAGGAATGAGCTCGAGTGTACTTGTGTGTGCAGTACGAATAGCATGTCGAGTGATTAAATTTCAGCTCCTCAAAGCCAACATCAAAATCACAGCAATTTTATCGAGCCCCCCAAATTTTTCAAATGATAACGATGGAATTGGAAAAAAATTAGTTACGAGGCCGGAAAAAATTACGTCAACTGCGTGGACATAATTATCTCAATAAAATCGTAACATGAGCTATTAATTAAATCATTGAAGACATTTTTCAATTAATTTGGTGTCAATTGTTCTCGAATTTTTATTTTCACTCTCCAATATTTTTTTTCCCTAATTTTTAATTTATAAAGCAGAAGTGATTGTCAAAGTGTACTCTCCACTCGTTAAAAAAAAAATCGTTAAAATATTATTTTCATTGCAATCCATGAGAACTCGAGAAAACAACAATTGAAATACTTTCCACTGTCAACTCCTCCCCAAGCATAAAACAAATTTTCAAATACATTAATAAATTAAACTAAAATAGCCCAATATTCAATTGGAATTTTCTCTGCCCGAACGAGTGCGAAGAGCCATTGCCCGGCGAGTAATTTCGTTCGGCAACTAAAAATAATAATTTTCGTCGTAATTTTCTTCTCAAGCCCCCCCCCCCCCCCCCCCCGTACCCTCCTGGTTATCTCTCTTATCCAGCAAAAACAAAAATCCCGGAAAAAGAATTTAAATGGATCGTGCTATTTAAATCGGCCTTGAGAGGCAGCGATTGCGTTCATATCTCCAAACGTTGGCGCGTTAACCTCTTGATCCCGTAGAGAGGGGGGCGAGTGTAGAGTGAAGAAAAAAAAAGACGGGAAAAATTGAGAGAAAAAGAAGAAAAAAAAAATATTCGATATGCAAACACAGTAGCACACTGGCCTCGATCCCCGTTGAAACGTCACCCGGAGGCACGTAATCTCTGTCAGTACGTATTCCGAGGCGCCGTATACTAATTCCCGCATGGCGTAGCTTCAGTCACTCACCCCTCCCCCCCCCTCTTCCTCCTCCTCCTCCACCCCCTCAGCCACCCACCCACCCCGCCGCTCCACCGATCGCCCAGTCCCTGCGAGTCTCGGGCTTACAGAGGATGACAATGGTACAGATATACAAGTTACGGAGGGACTCGAGGGAGAGGGACGAATAATATTTGCTACTCATGAACTCTCACTCTCTTTCCCCCCCTCCCCCCCCAACTCATCTCCATTTGCATTTTAATTTGCCCTCGCCATTGTTCGTGAATTATTGCTCCTACGTATATTTCCACGTGTCAATTCACCTGGGGAGCAGATAAAGCGAAAGGAGTGGGGATTGGGTTGTCTAAAGTAGAGGGTAATAATTTTTTTTTCTTCAATAATTTTAATGAAAATTTTTGAATAATTTTACGTCAGATAATTCTTTCTTCCTCTCGTCGCCCATAAAAGGAGGGAGATAATTTTTTTAATCAATAAAAAAAATAGAAATAAATAAAGTAGGGGGAAAATGGAGGGAGAGGGGTTTTTGTCGATTTAAGGGGGAGAAAAAATTGTAATTTTAATGCTCACTTTGACGACACGAGAGACATATTTTACACTGTATACCAATCACTCCAATACCGGAATAAATGGAGACGTGTAAATGTAATTCTGGGGATGTGCCTACCCAGTTCAATTCACTCTCCCTCGTCATATCCAATCTCTCTTCATTTTCGTCCTGTGATTACATCCAGCCATATGAGTATGGCCGTTTTGTACGTGGGAGGGGGGGGGGGGGGGGTGGGGGGGGGGGGGGGGGGGGGGGAGAGAGATGAAGGGATGGGCTTTCCACGGCAGTCCAGTTTGTATTCTAAAACTGGTTTATTCCAATATCAGAGGCGACTCGTACTTGGATGATAGTACAGTGTGCGTTCGGAATCAGGTGAATTCAGTCGGTTCAATTGAAGTACCCAGAGGGGAAAAACGAATTGCCAGCGATTCACAATTTTAATTTTCATTTTTTGGAGACAGTTTGAAATTGAAATATACCTCTGATTAAACAGACATCTTTTCAATTAAAAATTGAGGGAATTCAATCAAATTTTTTTTTTGTTTCCATGAGATTTAAAAATTAATGAAAACCCTGGAATTGCCTCGAGATGGAAATAAATCAATTTTCATTAAAAAAAATATATTCATAATGTTTTAAAAGAAAATAATCAATTTAGTCCCGAATTCATAGACTTTTGGCGGATTTTAATTCAATAAATTGATTTACTCGTTTTTCTTCCGCAATCATAAAAAACCTTTCTGGAAAAAATGTTAAATAATTTTTTTTTAATTTTTACTAATAAAATAATCCAAAACCAAAATCCACCAAAAGTCCCCGGCCAAAAATTGTCAAATTTAATCTCATCAATAGATTACCCGAATTAATCCGTAATTGTTATTGAATATTTCCAGTTAAAAATATTACCAACTTAATAATAAATAATAAATCCAAAGGAGCCAAGACCAAATGGCCAAACTATCAAAACTGAATTTTCAATGAATTATTCTCTGAATTATTCAGTCCTTTCATTGTATATTTCTCTCCGCGAAGGATAAAAATAAAAAGTGAATCCCTGAAACCCCCGACGAAAGCCGATACTCCCCCCCCCCCTCCACGGCCTTCACCAAAGTCCCTCGTGGGCGTGAAAAAAAAAAAAATAAAAGCGCCTCATACAGATTGACTGCGACATACATTCATTAGAGTCTTTCGCAATTGCCCATCGTCATCCTACAAAAGGATACACACGTGGCGTGTGGGAGACACGTGCCACTGGTTACTACCCGTAAGAATTGACACAGGCGCACAGGCTAACACTGAATGAGAGAGACCAACACGTTGTTTTCCACCACACGCTGCCCCCCCCCCCCCCCCCCCCCCCCCCCCCCCCCCCCCCCCCCCCCCCCCCCCCCCCCCCCCCCCCCCCCCCCCCCCCCCCCCCCCCCCCCCGCCCCCCCACTCGTTTTACGTCATCGTCCTCGGCCGAGAGGAATTCCTCCCTAACGGTTTAATCGATAATTACACCTACGCAATAACGCCGTTAATACACATGTCCGCATCATTGATGGGGATTTAATTCGGGTTCAGTACACTTTCTTCTAAAGATCAATGCCGGTACTTTTTTTTTTTCTTTCACCGGGCGCAATTGTTCCGTAAAAATTTCTCGTTTTATCTCGACCGGAAAATTTGCAATAATTACCAGAAATTACGCACACGTCACCGACAATTTTTTACTGACGGATAGATAAATTTAACGGCGACGTCGAGGAATTTTTCAACGGAAAAATACCCCTGGCGAGTGTTAAAGTGAGTCTAGTAATTTTGGAGAGCTTTTGTATCAATTTTTTTACTAAAATATTGTAATTAACAGGGGGAACGAGGGGGGGGGGGGCGCAAAGGGAAACCCCGAGAGGGTATACATGATGAAATAAATAATTATTACCGCTGGTATGGGCTGAGCAATGGCCGACGTTCGGCCAGGGGTCAGCCGACGTTGGGGAATATTGGGGGGGTTTTTATTTTGAGCAGTCGACAAATTTAAAAAACCGGAATTTTAATTATTTGAGGGATTGAACAACGAAGTTGGTCGCATTATTAATTAATTTATTTATTAATTTATTAATTAATTAATTAATTAATTTATTTATTTATTTATTTATTTGTTGAGCGATTTATGTAGTTTTGAGGGAAATGATTTTTCGAAATGTACGGGTCAACGAAATTGAGACTTATAATTTGTTTATTGGAGCAGTTAGAGCGAGCAGGCGCCAGAATTGATTAATAATGTTGATTATTCATCGAGTGATTATTTTACATGACAAGGAATGAACATACTGAACTCCAACCGCGGTGTAATACCCCTGACGTGCACTGATGAGTAACGTTCATTACCTCCTAGAGCCATTAGCCCGAGATAGGGTCGGTTGCAACGGGCGTGTGCGCTTAATCCCAGATTGATAAGTAAAATCCCGGGGACCCATATCACCGGCTTCCGACGGATATTCGCGTTCCACTCGAGCCGCCATATCAATAATTTAATCGTCATAAAAAGAAGCCAAAAATTCCCGTCGTTAAAAAACCGAATGGACAAATAGAATTCACCAATTCTGTTCTTTTACAATTCCAAAATAGTATATTGTGCCACTAGTGCGTAAAGTAGCACTTTTTCGCACGAGTGCTAGGCGATCACACGAGGCGAAAAAGGCGATACGCACGTTTGCACACCTAATTCTTTGCAATACCTGCCAAAATTCGCTTTGAGGGCAAAATGGTTTTTTTTGTGCGCAGTGCGGAAAAGTGAAGATCGTGTGCAAAGTAAAATTCGAGTGCGTAAAGCAAAGCGTTACGCACGAGTTTCACTTTACGCACGATCTCTGACTTTTAGGCACACTATGCGGACAAGTACCACTTTAGGCACGAAAACCAGTACCGAAAAGTGAACTTTTTGGGCAGGTACTGCAAAATAGTATATTGTGCAACTAGTGCGTAAAGTAGCACTTTTTCGCACGAGTACTAGGCGATCACACGAGGCGAAAAAGGCGATACGCACGTTTGCACACATAATTCTTTGCAATACCTGCCAAAATTCGCTTTGAGGGTAAAATGGTTTTTTTTGTGCGCAGTGCGCAAAAGTGAAGATCGTGTGCAAAGTAAAATTCGAGTGCGTAAAGCAAAGCTTTACGCACGAGTTTCACTTTACGCATGATCTCTGACTTTTAGGCACACTGTGCGGAAAAGTACCACTTTAGACACGAAAACCAGTACCGAAAAGTGAACTTTTTGGGCAGCTGCTGCAAAATAGTATATTGTGCAACTAGTGCGTAAAGTAGCACTTTTTCGCACGAGTGCTAGAAAAACGAGGCGTAAAAGGCGATACGCAAGTGTTGGACACCTAATTTTTTGCAATACCTGCCAAAATTCGATTTGAGGGCAAAGTGGTTTTTTTGTGCGCAGAGTGTGGAAAAGTCAACTTTTTGGTCAGGTATTGCAAAAAATCTTTTTTGCAGCGCATGAGCTTTGTAACAGCAAAAATAAAAATCCTCTCAGTGTCTTGTTTAATTCTTGATTTATGAGAAAAGAAAATGCCCACAATTCTCCTCAAATATTTTTGTTCAGTGAGGAAAGTGACGAGGCCCCCCTCCCCTCAACGGAATAATAAATTCAAGTTTCGTCGTCAGACTCAAGGCTCCTCATAACTCACTGGCAAAAGCTGTGGGAAAAAAAAATTTGAAAACAATTTACACCATTCCCACTGGCATCCATAATCCTCTCCCATCAGACGATCGATTCCCGACGGGCCCATTTCGCCGTATAAAATTTTAAACGCGAAAAACTTTCCCCCCAAAGCGTCACCTAAACATTCCCTCGTAAAACACTGTCTTCTCCCCGCACCTCGGCAATTTTTTTCCAAACTCCTAAATGCAGTTTATGTGCGTCTGCATTGGTGAAAATATCCAAGAAATATTCACGAGAGAGAGAGAGAGAGAGTGAGAGAGGGAGAAAAATCTGAAGCGCCCGTAGCCCCCAGAGCCCGGCATAAAGTCCCCCGAAATAGTGTAACCGCGGGATTTACTAGTTTCCCATTTTATTTTTTTTATTTTCCTCCCCCCCCCCCCCCCCCCCCCCCCCCCCCCCCCCCCCCCCCCCCCCCCCCCCCCCCCCCCCCCCCCCCCCCCCCCCCCCCGGCCTTCCCATTCTCTTCTGTTGGTAAACAGTATGCATGCGAGTCACGGTTTGATTTGCGTCAGGGCTATTCCGCAAATGGTTCATTGGCCCCTAGACAGAGTAACCACCCGAAAGTCTAGTTAATTTTCATTCAGTCATTGCAGACGAAAAATTTCCCCCTTTTGTCATTATCACCGAGAGCTTTTGCAGAAGTAAAAAAAAATTTAGCGTCAATAATTGGGATGATATTTGAAGACTGACGTGGAGAAAAAATAAAAAGTTACCGCCTGATGGGAGGATTTTTAAATATTTTGCAATTTAAACAATTGGTTCAATTTTTTTACGTAAAAAATTAATTTGTTTTTTGAATATTTAACAGACGAAACGACAAATAACTAACAATCTCGCGGAATTATTCCCGAAATGTTTTTTTGCCGAGCGGGCGAGTAATGAAAAGTCCGAAAGAAGGGCAATCAAGATAAAAAAAAACCTTTTCAAACCGAAAATATAAAAAAAAAAAATCGAGCGAGGGAATTTTTGATCCGCGAGAAAATCCCAAAATTCAGCCTCTCCAAAATTAAATTCTCATTTTTGAAATTGATTTCATTAAAAAACAATCGCTGCCCGGGTAAATGAATACAAAATTGCCAGACCGAGGCTTTGATAACGAAATTTCACTTGAATTTCCTTAGATAAAAAACAAAACTCCAGATTCCTGGAGGAAAATAAAGGTTTGATATCTCACGAAAGCCGGCCAGCCCCAGCCTCAGTTGGCCCAAACAAAACCACTCCCATTACGAACTCCGACTACCCACTATTTTCCCCACTTCTTATTTTCTTTTTTCCGGGAGTTTTTCAACGGGACGACTGTAATTTTGGAGGAATCAGAGCCACGCGATTGCCGTAAGCATTCGACGCAGAAGTTGATGAAACTAATTTAACTACTATCGCTACGTGAATCTAATGCAAATGTCCCAGACCACCCACTCACCACCCCCTGGAGGTGTTCAATTTTCTCCCTAACCGGTCGACGTATTTCCGATTGTTACGGGTTAAATACCGGAACGCACCGGACGAGGGGGAGTAGTTTTTCTTGGTTACGGGCAAAGGTGATTAAAAAAACATTATCAGGTATGATTTAGTGTTGACACTTGTCTCCATCTTTGAATGCTACAAAAATGGTTTTTTGATTTAAAATCAATGCCAAGAAAATTAAATTCCCGGAAAGGGAGTCATTTTTTTGCGTGAGGTAGCAAAAGATTTCAACTGACGATCTTAAGCCCCCAATTTTTTTTTCCAAAAATAACTGACCGGCATTTTTCACCAAAAATTACATTTTCGAAAGAAAATTCTCCAATTAATTTTAAAAACCATTTTTTCAGTCATTTTTTTAATCGCCTGTCACATCAAATTAAACTATTCAATAATCTCCGCTGGAATACAGACGAACCCGAGTCAATCCTCCCCCTGAAAATCTCCTGAACCCCCCCCCCCCCCCCGGACCAGGATAACATAAAAAAATTGGTCGGGGTTGTTGGTCGCTCGCTACCTTCCCGACTAATTCTCAACACAATTCGTAACGCGATTTTTTTCTGTTATTCGGCCCTCGACGAGCCGCGTAACGAACTTCCCGATACAGTAAAAACTCCTTAAGAGATGACTCGCTAACGTACGAACGCCCCGTCGCATGAGGAGAATCATTCCCCCACTCTAACATTTCCTTCCTAACGCATTCTCTGTCTAATATCCCCCGCTCTCACTCGCTCTCTCCC
>JAPYZM010003172.1:0-21574 GCA_030522845.1 Psyttalia concolor
GAACGATATTTTTCCGTAGTGATTTTCACTTTTTCGAGTTCGGGCAAGGGCCCGTACCAATTCCCGGACGAGGAAAAGTGAAGAGCAGTACGGAAAAACTCTTTTCGGGGCTATCATGTACATATGGTTTGGAGTTACTGAGTATATCTTTTGATAATGCGATGCAAATTATAATAAAACATTACATATATATAAACTCGAGATAAATAACTCAAATGGATAATCTCAAAATAAATTCGAATATACACAATATCCAATAGCTTACAATTAAAATAGGTATTAAATTATATCTGACTCTGTTGGAGAACTATATACACCGGAAATGTGCACAGAGAGAATTTATTTAAATAAAAGTACCCCTCAATTTCTTAATCGCGTAGCATTCAACAGAAATTATCCACACATTTAGACAATTTTTAGTAAGCAGTCAACAAATAATTCGATTCGACTACTTCCGCTCATGTATCCAGTGGTTTTCTATTCAACGACATTGAAAAATAAAAAAAAATGACGAATGTATATCGTGAGTTATCTAAAAAATTAATAAAATAAAAAAAGTCAGTAAAGATATTCGTATATTGTCGTGATTTGGGAAGGGCAGGAGACGGTTCCATCAGCAGGTACTCGACGGGTGGGGTAACCACTCGTCCCCTGGCGTTAACTAAACAATTCCCGGAAAACCGCCTTAATGACCCACCTAGAAATCCCCAAATATCCTCAGATGACGCGATAACGGGGAAGGGTTACTGAGGGGAAAATTGAGTGCCAAGTAATCATTTGCGACGTTGTAATTGATACTAAACATTTATTACCTCTGGAGCCTTCATATCAGACTCATTAAAAGTTACTCACAAGCCTCGTCTCCTTTTTTTTTTTTTCATTAAAAAAAGATCTTCTGTTTTTTACAAATGAGGGGAGTATTCAATTAGGCAGTGAGCCATCGGCTGCCAGTATTAATTGATTCGAGAACGTTGAGGGATTGAGGTATCAGTATATGAAAAACTGACAATGTCGAGAGTTGTTAATTATTTTTCCACGTGAGCCAGGTCTTTGGATTTTCCACAGTAATAGTATCGATGTCTTTATTCGTAAATCCTCTCCTTGACATCCTGGGAAGAACGTTCGTAAGGATGTGAGAGTACCCGTGACCGCCGAATTGTATCTGAAATAAAAAAGACAAAAAGACAATGAAATTTTTTATTGAACGAAAACAATGACAATTTGCCAGGGGGAAAAACAGCCGATGTTTTAGCGGAATTAGGAATTTTCTGGGGTTGTAGGTACATTACACACACCAATCGATGTTTCGTATGAATATCGTGACTCATGAGAAGCTGCTGAACCCCACGTTCCTCACTAATCCACTTCATACGATTGAGCCGTTGAGCATCCGAAGGCATCTCAGTGGATTCATCAAGTTGATAATACGAACACTCGATTCCGAAGAGATCGAATTGACAGTAGCAGCCGATTTTTGCGAACTCCAGCAAATCCTCCTTCAGCTGGATTGTTCCTGAGTAATCACTCGATTAGAGATTGAAATTCAGGAGGAGGAGGGCAACGAGTGAAGTCCTTGCCATGAAGGATCCACGATACTTGGTACATTTGTAATTTTACAATTTTAATATTATTTTTTTGATTATTTATGGTTCTTACTATCCAAGTGGGACATGATGGCCTTCTTCGGATCACCACCAGCTTCCAGATAAATATTCATTATTTCGAATGGTGCTTGAGGATTCCTTCCAGGATGGAATGTTACTGGGCAGGCCAGTTGATGTTGCACAGCAGCTGTCGCCCGAATTGCAGTTTTTTCAAAATCTGAAAGTGATCGGAGAAGCTCTTCAATTCCTTTCGTCTCGCCATTGATACATATTTACCGTTAATACATTGATTAATATTTATTTTCGATATAATTGATGTATATTATACCGCTCTCGGCTTGAGCAAGCAAAAATATTTCGCTATTTTTGGCTAGAGGATTAAAATGGAGACCTAACAGTCAAGGTGAGACACACCAATCCCACCTGGAAGCATATGTCCCTTGAGAATTATATATTTTTGATATAATTCTCCAATTGGATTAATCGAAGGGAATCATTTGAGGGATTAAACGAGTATTTCTGGGTACCAGGCACTCACCAGAGATTGGCCATGAGCTTCCAACTTCCCCGATGACTCCCGCCTTTATACTTGGATCGTCGAGGCAGCCCTCGGTCAGCTCTTTCATCATGGCATTGTGCATCTGCTCCTCGGTCAATTTTAGAGTACCCGGAGCTTGCGTGGCTTCTACGTAATATCCTTTAACAGTACAATTTTTGTTTGTACTACTCACAATTTATCGTCTGAGAATTGGGGTTACTGGGGATTGGCCTACAGCCCAAACTCGAAAGTCTGAAAGTCACTACAAAAAATACCTGAGCTGTAGGCCTATTTACACGTGGGCCTGACCAATCCAAGTCCAAAAACAAGCAGAGTGGAAGCCTTTTTTGGCAGAATTTATGCTGTTATTACATTCTAAATTGTCCTCTTTTCGGTTTGTTTTTTTTTACCAATTTCATTGGAGATTTTGAGGAAATAAAACGTTAAATGTTTGATAAAATGCCAATAGAATTCTTGGAGGATTTAAAAATTCTTCCCAGGGATTTGGATAGGATTTTTTATTCAATAATTTCATTGGCACATACCACTGCCGACGATGACGTTAACTCCAGTCTCTTCACTGATTTTCTTCATCAAAGAGAGATCTCTTTTGATGCCACAAGTGGTATTATCCACAATCGTACTCCCACCATGTTTTTTATAAATTATGATGTCTTTCAGGACGGCCTCGCCCGCATCTTCGTCGTAAAAATTCACGTTGTAACGACTGCTGTATCTGAAGAAAATTTGAAGCTAATTAATTAATTAATTATCAAGCTCAACAATAGCTTCTGTTGTCTAATTTTCCAACTAAATTGCATTGGCAGTTCTTGACGAAATCTCACCTACTGAGCATCATCCAAACGATATTTTGCAATATATTGCAATACACTTGAGACTTTTATTTAATGTATTTATTTTTATTCAATGTCTGTACGAAGGCGCTACGTTTTGAGGCTTAATAAATAACAAATTGGGTAATTAAATTCGATAGAAAAATAATTATGACTTACGGATACTGTTTGACGTAGCCGACATTATTTAATGTAATTTTTCTCTGGAAATAATCGGTCAGTGGTTTTGGTGGAGGGACGTAAAATTGATAAAAATCCAACGCTAGATGCTCATGAGTCAGTGTCCTCCCCAATTTGGAGAGCTCCACTGGCCCTAGAACTGGCATTTTCAAAAATTAAACACTCAAAATCTCCCACTATTCGCTCACATTAAAAACAATTAATTAGGACTCCTACTTAGGGTCCATTACTTGTCACAAAAAATTACTATCAGGAATCTAATCATTACTATCAATTATTAACTATTATTGATTAATTATTGAGCCAATTGGATTACCTGATTCTATAGTAACAGCATCCATTGAGAATCTCCGCGATACTTCTGCGACTGAAATTCGTTTTAACGCATTAATCTCGGAGATACGGTATCGCTATCAACAATCAAATAAAATGAATTAAATAAACACCCGGAGAATATTCACAATTTGCCGATAAATATGACGGGCTGCTATTGAAAATCGCCAATGGAAAGTTCGATTTACATTATCGTTATCGCGACATGCCAACGCTCAGGCTGTCGACAATGTCAAAAACGATCGAATCGCATTTTAACTGGTTCCAATTTAGGGAGGCTAGTATTGATCAATCATCAGTCATTCGTAGTCCAAATGAATCAGTTGATTTTCTCTTCCTACCACGAGTGCAACGATCACTCCCCTCCACGGGCGTTCTCATTATCAGCAGCACCAGTGACACCAATGCCTTCTGCTGATACTCGAACTGAAGACTCGAGTTTACTATTATATCAGGGGAAAAAAAAAAAGGCGAAATATGTACTCCGTGGGAGAATGCCGCAGTTGCTCTGCTGTGATAAATAAAATCAATAGAATCACAACATGTAATTTAAAAAACCCAAGGAAATTCTATTGTTGTACGGAAGTGGTAGGAATTTTTATGTTAATTTTTTCCAGTTTTTTCTCGTATGATTGAATAAATACAAGAGAATCCCGATAACCCAGCCGGCTTAATGAGTAAAAATTAATCCACAGTTAGTGAAAAATAAGATATCAGCGGATATTAACGGAAAAATTATTGACGATTAGATAGTAAGGATTTGTTGGGGAAGATAAGTAGTTTGAGGTGTGCTCAGTGGATTTTCATTATACGTACAAAATGTTGGACAAGATTTTCCTCACTAATGCTGTCGCCTTTTTAATAATTATTTATCATTCTGCAGAGCTTGGAGTCGCGGACGACTGCGCCGAATTCGTGGGTAAAGAGTTTCTCTTTTCCTTTTTTTTTGTTTGTTTTTTAAATGTTATGGTAATTGTTCTCATCAATTCTTCAATTCAATTTTATCTCATTTTCTTTTACTTTACAAGGTCTGGGCGGCAGTTGCATCTGTTCGAAATGCCATCTAGGCCTGGAGTGCTCCAAAAACAAAATATGTACTCAAGGTAAAAAATCCAATTTTTTAATAAATTAACAGTATTAAGAAATTTTCACAAATTTTTTTGATCCTACGCATATTATCACTAGCTACCCCATTCCCCAGAGTCTGTTACAATTGAAGCTGATGACAGAGAAATATATTCACTCACTACAATTTTTATTATTTTTCAATTTTTCATTTTCAATGTTTCTCATCTGTTCCCATTCGTCAATCAGGCAGTCATTGAGCGAATGATAATTTAAATATATAAATTATAGATTACAAAACGAATCGAAGAAAATTTCTTTGCATATGATCACTGAATGGAGAAATATCTTCAAATTCATTTCACACTTAATTTGTTATGGCCTAAATTTGAGTAATTGTGTTGTTATTTAATACGTGGGCATACAGCATAATTGTCCGCGTGACACTTGCCAACATAACTGGATTATGCTGACCAAGTGATGAAATATAAATAACCAATGTATTATTTAAGAGACGGTCAAGTCTGTATGGATCAGACCTGAAACGGACTCCGACATGTACGAAACTCGTAAACTCTTTGTAACCAGTCAGATGACCCAGTGAATACAGTCTGATATTAAACTACGTAATTTAAATACCGATACATTACTGGGGGGATTTATCCCTTTAAGCCTAGAACCAGAATAATATTAAGTACCCCCCATGCTGGGTACAACAAATTCATCAGTTTTCGTATAATTGTTATTTAATTTTTATAACGACATGCATTGCAGAAAAGATGAAATGTTCTTTCTTCTCAGCTTCCTGCACCGCGGATCAATGGGCAAACCTTCCCTGGAGTCCTGCGTGCGACGAAGACGGCAGTTACGCAGCCAAGCAGTGCAAGGGCGACGATATCTCGGGGAGATGTTTCTGCTATAGTCCGAAAGGCGAGAGAATTTTCGGATGGTCCTGGTGGAAGGATGCGGAGAATATGACTTGTGGTAAAATAATTAAGTCCCACGATTGAGAAGGGAGTCTCTGAAAATGGAAGAGTTTTAATTATCAACAGCTGGGGGGCAGGCGAGTCTAGTTGAATGAGTCTTTCTTCATATTAAACCGGAGCACCCGAGCTCTGATAATTAATGAATTAATTAATTATCCCGACGAGGTTCCAGTTTGGATCAGTCTCGTCTATCCTTTCTAGAATTGCCTGCGATATCCACTTCCTTTGGAAGATTCTGCGAGAGCTTTGTTTAAGTACCTGCCTTTTTTTCAAGCCTGCAGTCGAAGGAGGGAAGAACTGAAGACCCTTCGGTTAGATCTATCTCTTCACTGCACACAGAATGGAAATTACGAGGAGTTGCAGTGCGACAGTGGATTATGCTGGTGCGCTGACCCAAAAACTGGACAACCCCTGGAAAGAATTTTACCGGAATCCGGAATGAAATACTTACCCTGTTGTGAGTTTAAATAATAGAATTGAGTAAATAGGGTTTAATAATAAATCGAGAAATGATAGTAATTAAAGTCGGTAATTATTTCAAGTGATAATCAATTCAATTCAATTCAATTCAATTTATTACCCTTTGATGTGACAAAAGTTTTTCTTTGTTATACATCTCCACCAGCCTTTTTCTTCTCCTCATGACCCATTCGATATAATATCACAAACATAATAATAAACAATAGATGCATCAATATTTCAACGTCTTAAATTAGTTAACACAATATTACCACAGTATTACATATCTACGTCTGCTTTGGTTCCTAGCACTTCGTTATATTCCTTCAGCCTTCCCCTCCGCTCGACCTGCTCTCCCCACACTTCCTCTTTCTGGAGAATTGATTCATTCGCCCCCTACGGAGCCTCCTTGCTCGTCTCTAATTCTTTCAACGCCTTCTCCAGCCTCCCAAACCTGTCACACATTTTTCTTGTGGGTACTCAAGTGATAATCAAATAAGCTGTATAAATTAACATCAGGAGTAGATATTTCCTCCCACTTTTTAAGCAAATAAAACAAAATTTTTATCGTTAAAACCGATACGTGAGATTTATTTACACTAAATGAGGTGCTCTATCTTGAGTTCACACTCTTTTAGGCATTTTCGTATTCATTCTATAGATTTCTGTTCTATTAGTAATATTTTAACTTTCCAGGCAACCGCTGAAATCCTGCCATTTTTTTTTTACAGATAAAGCGGCCGATGTGGCATCGCAGTATTGGCGACAATGCGAGAGTAAGAGAATTGCTGGACAAAAAATTCTGGAAAAACTCAATGCCCGGGGACGATTGAGCGCATTCATTGAGGATGCACTGTGCGATGGGGACGGAAGCTATGCGCCCATCCGAGTCGATGGAAAAACGTGATAACTATTTTTAATCACTCATCCCATAATTATTGAGTCAAAGGCGGCGAATTTACTTAAATACGAATGAATGAAAAAACGTTTAGAGAAGATACAACAACTCCGAAGAAAACTAATTATTAAATAGTGAGAGACCTACTTCCCCGCCCTCAGAAACTATTGACAGAGGTGGGGGAATTAGGTTGGTTCATTATTTATTGTCTGTCCATTTACTCATTTGATTATTTCAGCCTGAGCCTTAACATTGCGGAAATTATTATTATTATTCATTGATGCTTGATGTTACAAAAGTTTTCTTTGTTTTACGTCCAACGACGTGTGCTCTTCTCTCACCGCCTCTCTAACTCTTATATTTGTTAGAGTCTTTATCAGTTTATATCTCATCAGGTACAATTAGCCCGCCTTGTCTTCTGCCCGTCTCTTCGCGTGTTATTTATATTTATATTACACTGGGGAAATTATTTGCAGGGTATTTTGCACGTGGAAGGATTCAAGCAGACTCGAGAATTACCAGAACCCCATCGGAAACGCAAGAGCCATGAACTGCAGTAAGCAGAATTAAAGATATAATTTCTACAGAGCGTAAATGAAAAAAAAAAGAGGCCCATTTCCGTTCTTATGCTACCACGAACAATTTTCTACTGAGAAATCTCCGGATAAGACGCCCCAAGACAATAGCCGAACGACAATTTTCAATTTTTCTCGTCAACCTTCTACAAAAATTGTATATTAATTGTGTGTCAATAATACCTGAATCTATGTAATTGTTTTTTGTTTAGATTGCGCAAGGGACAGGCGAATTTTTGAGGATGAGAAATTGGTGAATCCCTTGTCCTGCGAGACGAATGGAAATTATGAAATCCTTCAGTTCAGTAACGGACATCCCTTTTGTGTGGACAGCGATGGATATGCTGTCACAGGGCTTGGACTCTGGGGGGATTCATTTTGTCCAACTGTTAGCCTCCAGGCGTAACCTCGATTGGACCCAGTGTAAGTGGGGATTTGTGGCAACTAGGGGGGAGAGGCTGAGATCACGCTTTGACCGGAAACTGTAGCCAATGAAATTAAACTTCGATGTTTATATAAAATACGACAAGACCAGGAGGAGCCAGTGCACTTCTACCTATTGGAATTCGGTCAACAAATATTACTACATTTTGGAGTAATTTTTATTATCATGCAATCGTACATTTATTCCCCCCCCCCCCAAATTGACATGAAAATTGTAACATTGGTAGCGACAAAATAATCCCTGTCGTCAGACAGTTATTATTTTTACAGTTTAAGGAATCGACAAGAGTCCTGGGGGCTTTAGGGCCATACCCGGGTCCAGTTGTCCTCCAGGATAAAATCCCGGATCAATAATACGGCCAGGTTTCCAGGGGACGTTGAGACTTAGGGCCGGTTCGTCTGTTGAAAAGGCATTTTTGTCATATCACTTGAACAAAATTGAAGTATTTCTTAAATTTTTCTGAATAATTTTTCTTTAAAAAAATTTATTGAGAAGTCTGATGGAAAAATGTTAACAGAGGATCGATAAATAAAAAAAAATGTTTAGTATAATGAGGAAAAAGAAAACTTACCCTGCGGTTTAGGTGGACTGACAGGTGTGCCATGGCAAGTCACTCTGAAGCAGTCAAAAACGTCAGAATAAACAAATATAAATAATTGTGTGAACAAAAAAAATGGAAATTCCTAAAAGGCCAATTATTATTCATTGCATTTGACAAATACTCACGCGAAAACTGCTATCAACAGTGCCAAATGTAAATACTTGGGCATCATTATTAGTGTTAGATTCTACACTTTTTACTCCTCAAGTGGGAGTCTCCATTCTTATATGCATCGCGCGTCCCCCCCATCGAGACAATTCTTCTGCAGGAAGTGCCGACAGAACCGGATAGCTGCCAGTAAAAATCAAGCAATTGCATCATCCACATCCTGGATATTTTCAAAGTTATTGGCAACCTTGGATTATTCTGGAGGAAAATATTTGCGTTATCGATTGCGAAATGTCGCACAATAATTTTTTGACATTATTTTTCAGAATTTTTTCCTCATTTCCCATCGATATCGGGTATTAAAGTCTCTAGGATGATTTTTACAGCCCTTTTTTGTTAATTATACGATCATCTGAAAAATTAAAAAAACGGTTCGATAAGTGCCTTCAGAAATTTCGCAAATGGCCTATATCGACGGGAAACGAGCTCAGCTTTCGAATGGAGCAAACCCCGGGGCGACCGGAGCAATAGTTTTTGAGATATCGTCAAAAAACTGCCGACTTCGAGGAAAATCGCGAAAATGGAAAGGGGGGGGGGGGCTTCGATTTTTCGACACTTCGACCTCTCGGGCCATCTTCGCGGCATCTCCGGGGACCCATGGAGATTCCGGAATCCTCATTTTTTGAGAGGATCCTTTCAAAAATAAACAAAGAGTTTGAAGAAATTAGAAAATTTATAACGCAATATATTTATTTATTAATTCCTCCACCGTTGACAGTACAATAATTTCCATCTTCTGCGTATCCAATCATTCCTCGACGAGGCGGATTTGTTTCGAGGAGTCATCGGTGTTTCTCAGCAAATCCTCGGGGAGTCTCGGAGTGAGTAAGACGAGGTCTCCTGGATACTGGAGATACGGCCTGGCCTCGAGAGTCGTTGGAAAATTCGGTCCTTGAAGAGACACATGACAATTGATAAATAAATAAAATAATAAAATAAATAAAACGACAAACAATAAGACAATTAGACAGTTTCATCTGCGTACAGACACTCCAAGATTACAAAAATTCGCTGGCTTTCTAGTGTCCAATCGAAGTCCCTCCATTACCTTGGGGTTCTGGCCCCGACGAGCGGGAGGTTGCTAATAGAGCAACCGCCTGTACCGACATGGTTTTTCTGTGGTTTCCCATATCAACTCCTATGTTCTATAGGAGTGCCCACAGTCGCATGCATAGGGTGAGGACAGGGCCGATTAGCTTCCGTATGGAGGGCAGAAAAAGGGCCGTAATATAAAAAAAAAAAACCTTGGGGTTCTTTAAACTATTACTATTTCCAGAGATGCAGGGAAAATCCCTTACCGCCTGGCAGAGCGCCAATCCCCCGGTCCGGGAAATAGGGCGGGCTCACTGGAGCCCCATGACAGACACTCCTTTATAATCATAAAACAAAACAAAATCAAAATTCAGTTGATTATGTGATAATACAGCAATAATATACTTACAAAAATAGTGCAATACACAATGCGAAATAAGGAAGCTTCATTCTGGAGAAATCGGTCGTATTATTTTTGTTTACAAAGACACCTCAGCCCATTAAAATTGTATTCCAGTTGGCGCAATTACTTGGAGTTTTTATATCGTACTATCGCATTGTACTATCAAGTTTATTTAACGACCAACTGCAGGACAATTTTTTTTCCTGCAAGTCTTTAGGTGATTTAGACACTCGTTAAACACTTCCTGGTCTCAATAAATCATTTCATGCGCGATAAAACATATTTGGACATTTATCAAATAACTCGATAATTGTGAGAGAATGTAAACATAATTACGAGGCATTCGGAAGTTGGAAAATTGCATGTCGAGAGCATTTTTGAGAAATTTTTCTCGTAACATTTGTGGTCCTTGCCACAATTATTAAAGTCATTCGGAAATAGCAATAATCTTTCAGCCACAGCCCATAATTAATCTAGATCAAGGGAAAAATATCACAATCGTGTGGATAAATCGACTGAGAGCAAATCATTATAACTTGAAATCATCATTGACCCGGATTGGAATAGTCAGCGACCCGTTATGCGATTGTGGGCACCCAGAAGAAGACGTAGATCACATGGTTTGGCAGTGCTCAAGGTTCACTGAACAAAGGAAAAAAATGGAGAAGAGAATTGCTAACAATTGCTAACATTGTCCAACGCCTCGTATCATGTCAAACATTCTATATATAATGAATGCAATTGTCATTGAATCGATTGATAGATTTTTCGTAGAATGTGAACTCCATGTACAACTGAAACTAGAAAATTTGAAGTAGTTGAGACTATGCTTGAAATATTTCTACAGTAATTACGTGAGGATATGTATATTCAGTAAATAGGCTATGTTATATTAGCTAATAGACTTGCTTTAATTTAACAATAAATCGCTCTTTTAAGTAGTTAAATTAAACCCATGCATCAATTCCGAATGAGTCAACAAATGTGTAGTTGGCTCTGAATCCGGTGTAGACACTGCTCCCATCACTTCTGAAATGTAGGTAGAGAATTCGGCTGCGTGAGACAATAGGCGCTGAGGGTACGACAGTTCCGCTCAGCCTGACAATATCGACAACCTTGCCCCCGTAGAATTCACTGATCTGGAGCCAGTCGTGAGTTGATTCGGTTTGAAAAGTCAGGAATTTTAGGGTGATTGTGTGTCCAGGTGGTGCCTGAACAACCCAGTCGCAATTTTCATTATTCCCGTAGGTAGTGCTGTTGACAGGATGGCGAACAGTTCCATTATTCTCCGCAAATAGTCCACCGCACTGGACATCAGTTGTCTTGTACAGGGCCTGAAAGCCAATGCTCTCCGCCGATGAGGAGTAACTCTCGAGTTTCAGGAATAGGGCATTTGTCGTGGAATTGATGACACGCGACGGAATGAAGTAATCAGTGCCACAGAATATCCCTAGTCTACGGGCAAGATCATCACCTCCGTCGTAGATCTCCAGGCGTCCACTGCAGCTGTCAGTGTCGTTCCAGCCTAGGTCGACGTGCGACAGACTCAGGGAGACAATTGTCCCCCGTGGCTGAATTATTTTGTAAGTACAGGCGATTGTTGATGGGTAGCTATGGGGATAATTTGGTGAGGTTATCAAGCCGTGGGGATCTGTTAGATCGTAGTCGCAGATTCTGTAATTAAATCAAATGATTTGGGTAATTTTTATTGACAACGGGCAGCCACAGGTGCTCCTGTCACGCGACTCCACTCACTTCGCAGTCGTCAACTGTTCGATAAATTGAATTAATTCAATTACCTGTCCAGCGGCCATCTTGATTCTGCAGTTGTAATGAGTAATAATGCACAATATAATATTTGAGAGTTCATTGGGAAGGACAATTTCTCGGACGTACCGGCAAATTCTTGGGATGTGGCTTGTGTGACGCTACGATCTCGCAATTTATGCGGAAATTTATCAGAATGAAAAGCGGTTTATCGCAGTTCTAGGAAGGTCTGCGAGAAAAGCTCTTGCGAAAAAGGGCAATTTATCAGATTTTTTAAATAGATTGTGATATCGATATGATTGCAATCTTACTGTACTAGCACTTGATGTACAGGAAAAACAATTTCATGGAACACTTTCCCCCCGATTTCTCTTCACTTAAAAAGCGAATAGAATATTTGGCTAGTGTAAAAAATATTTTTTGCACATGCATACAAAATTTTCGCCACGACGTGTGGAAAATTATTTTATTGCCAAAAAAATTGTTTTATCGAATGAAAATGTATCTAGAGACAAAATAATATGCATGGTTGATTATTCAAAATATACTGTGTTTATTACAAGTAAATAAAATTACAAAATTTAACATGTCCTTTGTTTTTCTATCACTTGTATGTTTTTTAGTCTTCATAGTCCTCGATATAATTCCCAATTATATTCCCGTCTCTGACAGGATTTATCACGAGGACATTAATCCCAAATATTGAAAAATCACATTTTTTTTAAAGTTAATTGATAAATTTCTTCCCAAACCATTCTCAATAATTCAACGGACGTATTGACAAATGAAATTAAAAAATCCTATTAGTTTTCATCAATCCCCAGAAATTCAGCGGATAAAATCAATAGAATCATTCTACCTCATAAAATGGAAGAGGTAAAAATTAACAAATTCATGCCTGAGAATTATAACCGGAGACAAACAACAAAAAAAACATGGAACAATATAGAATGCCAGTCAGCTTAATTATAATGAAATTTTGCTATAAAATTCTTTATACGTACACTCAAACAATCGAGACTGAGGAAGAATAATATTTCAAAGTACTTGTTGAGGTGTGAATTGTCCAGTTGATCTCCATTTTTGAGAATTCTGGTTTGCAGATGTTTTTTTTTCCAGATTATTTCTTAGGTGATTACTTCATTCTCGATTCCTGACCCATAGAATTATCGATGATCCTCGGGATCCGGTTCCGCGACTGCATTTATTATTTGGGCTCTGTCGTTGGGATTGACTGGCTGCGGCGGCTGATGACGTCCAAATTTGCAGAGAATTTTTCTACATAATTGAGGCACCACTACGTTATTGTACGAGGCCATTCCAATGAGTAGAATTGTAAATCCAATGAGCTGAAAATAATTTACATAGAGATAACGCCGAAGTTGTCAATTTTGGCAGAGAGCGAACGATAAACTATTGATTATTATAATTATGCGATTAAAAAGATGGTGAAAAATCAAAGGAGATTAAAATAAACCAATTCCATTAGTTTACCTGGCGGTAATCAAACTTCTGCCAGCGAAATATTAGAGAGAAAGCCCAGATGACAACAGTTCTAACACTATCAAGTATCATTCTGGTCGTTGCGCTCATCTCCTTCGTCACGCTTATTCCAGCAAAATTGAAGAATGCAATACTCAACGTGATACCTAAATAAATAAACCATATAAAAGAGAAAAGAAAAATCTTTCATCACAAGCCCGACAATTTATCTCTGCACAATTTGCCAGTAAAAAGAAACTATCATCTGAAGATGATAAAGAAAATTTTCCCAAAAAGAATCCCCTCAATATCTTACCAACAATGGCCATGAGCAATCTCCCACTATTGCCTATCTGATCGAACGCGTCAATCGGCGCTTCCAAAGTTCCCTGAGAGTTATCAGCAAAAGGTGGATTGGCGTGAATATAATTCAATGGAATCATGGCAAGACAAATTCCAATAAATCCGAATATCCCCTCCCAGCCGACTGCCTGAAGAGGTGGAATATTGAGGCTCGTCACAAATTTCTCCTCAACGACCATTTGAACTGCGATTATCACCTGAAATATTAAATTATTCACAATAATTCAGCTCCCAGAGTCGACTTTTCGCCGAGACAAGACATTCCGAGCAAAGAAACTATTGTCAATGCCTTCAGAAAATCCGTAAACAGCTGATTTTATCAATTATTTATGGTTAATGATTGTTTGTATTTCATTACCTGTGCACAAATAATCAACAAATCCCCAGTGAGAATGGAGTTCATGCCCCCAGAATTGCCGTCATTACTCTGTAGATCGCTAAATCCAACGATTGCCAAACCTACGATAACCAATCCAATGCCAATCCATTCTTTTTTACCCAATTTCATATTCAAAAATCCCATAGACAAGAATGCTGTGAATACAATAACTGATCCCCTGAGCATCTGAAAACTGCTGGCATAGGTTAAATTCAATCCCACGTACATTAACGATGTTGCTATCATATCGCAAGCAGCTGGAATCGCAAGTATGAAGGGATTGAAATTTCTGTTGCCTTTAGTGAGAGCACTTGTCTCCACTGAATCGTCCTAGGAATGAGCAAATAATTCAGTAATAACATTTGTCTGATTAATATCAATGAAATTCCATTGACCTTATTGTCAACGGAGTTGATCAGTTGTATCAATCCACTTGGAGATAATTCTTTTGTATCTCTAAATACAAAAGAGATAGCGAAATTCTACAGATTTTTTTTTCACTGATTGAGCTTTTGATTTTTTTTTTTTATGTCTCAAAAATACGAGAATTTTCCTCAACAACTCATTTGGCACAGAATGAATCCGCCATTTTCTTTCCACAAATTGTCATTGACGAAAAGAATTTGAAGAATTTGAAAAGCTAGAGCGAATGAAAATAAATGGAAATAAGAGAATATTCTTAATTGAATAATTGTCTTACATTTCTCCTCTTGTAATAGAGATAAGTAATCTTGAAGGTAAAGAAACACAACATTTCGCCGAGAAACATGAAGGAAGACTGCATAAATGGATGATTGAAATGTCTCGGCTGTCCATCCTGTCCCGGGACAATTTGTTCATCTGCATATCTGCATGAAAAAATATTGTTTTCCGAAAATATCTGGATAGTTAGCTCGGTATATCAAGTAAATTCCTTCATCCGTCGTTTTCAATCCACCAAATTGTTAATTGTTATTCTAATTTCATTGGCAATGGAAATTGAATCCTTGGGAGTAATTAGAACATTTTAATCTGTCGTTGGGAGAAATTCAGGGACTGTAATTCAAGCCAAAGTATCGATAAACTTACTTGACTGAGAGAGTATTGAATGACCCCGTGACAACCATCAACAGAGCCAAGAGCTTCTGATAATTAGTCCAGGCCATTGTAGATTAATTCTTCGACTGTAATAAAAACTGCCCACAAAAACGATAAATCATTAAAGATATTGATAATAATAAGCTCATTAGCAAAAAAAATAGGTCGTAAATAAAGAAATCACAAATTGTTTGCTGATATTGTTGAACTAAGCAAGGGAGAACAAAAAGACTCCCATTTGTTGGTTTATTCGTATTATTTATCGAAAGGAGGATAATTAATTAGTAGGGGTTAATGAGGCCTATTCACTCATTCTCTCCCCATAAAATTATAACCGAAAAATTTGCAATTAACTTATTCTCTTTTACCATGTTTAATCCACGAGACAAAGACTTCTCCTAGACCAATAATCAGTAGAATGTCAAATGATTGCAATTAAAAATCCTATTCCAATGAGTTCATAACTTCTACAACTAACAATCTGGGTTATTAAACCGTAAAGTATAAAAAAAAACATTAACTCACTCAGTAATCCATGCTTAGATATTGATACTTCGTTGGAGGCAGCGGATTTCCCTCAACTTCTGACGTTTCAGATAGCCCCACAGTTTGTAATAAAAAATTCCAGTGATAATGAGAGGCAAGGAGTGAATCATGAGAAGTCGTTGATCGACAATTTTGAGTATATAATTAATATTTTAGAAATAATTACCTGACGCCATCAGTGGAGGATCCAATGCCCCAGATCTCTTACCCACTGGGATAATTGTCCACAGATAAAACAAGTGGTGTCCTCTTCAGTCTCAGATATTTCCATCCTGTTGGAAAAATATGGAGATCACCAGTCAACGGTGAGCCACCATGACCCAAAGATTGTTGTCAAAACTTTCCCCAAATTGTAACGTTCAATTCTCACGTAATAAATGAATTAAAAAATAACTATTGATTCATCAAAAAAAAAATAAATATGTGTTAACCCTAACCCCTTCAACATTGACGTTCAAACTGGGGATAAATCGTCAAGCTCAACCCTCCCAATAATTTTGGCTGTGGAGATTCCTCATGGATAGTAAATTGTGAGTTCGAGGGAAATTGTTGTTTTTAGTTTTCCACTCTTGAAAAATTAAACACCCGACAATATGGTAAGGCTCACCGAGGAAATGGTTGTGGCTAGGTCACGAATTTCCGATCTCACAGCTGTAAAAAAGCTCAATTGTTGGTGAGTTATGATTTTTATTAATGTTTTATTTGTTTTGGACAAGAGCCTTCCATGCTCCTCGATAATGCCTTTGATTAATTGGATGAGAAATCAATTTTACAAACTCCTTCTAATTATTTTTATCCATATTTTTTTTTTCTTTAATGGAAGGCATTTTGAACGAATTGACTCATCGAGTGATCATTCTTCCAAATAATTCATTAATTATTGCCAACAGGGGATCGGAATTAACAGACGTCAGTATTCTCCGGGAATTGAAGAAAGTGGAAGTGCTCTCCTTGAGGTGAGACGAACAGAAAAATATTAAAAACAAATGATAAGTCATTGTGAATGCCCAGAATGGCAGTGTCTGCTGTGAAATATTCCCATGGTCGTTTCGTCCTACACAATTCATTCTTTTTTTTTCTTCGCCTTCTTGGCTCAAGAAGTTGTTCCGCCCACGTGGGAACTCACTGAATATTATGAACATCCATAGGAATTCCATTCCACGCAACTTCCCCCTTTTCTTATCATTAAAAGCCAAATGACAGTCAAGACGTGAGAGTTCCACGAGGAGAGAATTTTTTCATGATTTTTTTAATTGAATCAATTGCAATCTATCACTAGAGTTTCATTCGTCGCTAAAAAAAACTGGGAGTTCTGGCTGGAAGTCTCTCTTTCCAAAGTTTGTTAACAGAAAATTTTAATTAAAAGCAATTTGATTCCGATAATTAAAATATTTGTATTCATCTCTGAAAAAAAAAGAACAGAAGAATCTGCCGTCTTTTCTCGTCATTGAGAGTGAAAGAAAAACATTACGAATTTTATTTGTGAGAAGTAAATAATTTTTTAATCGCGGTTGCTTTGATTGCAGTTGAACCAACATATTTGACTTTCTACTTGAATTTTAAGTTTAATTCCCAACAAATCGAGTAACGATTGACTTTCACTTTGGATTCGCTCTGTACATCCTAGCATTTGATATCCTCACTGAGAAATATTATGATGAATAATTGAGGAAATTAATCTGAATAATGATAACACCGCATTTCTTTATGATAATTGTTTCAGTGTCAATAATATAAGCAGTCTCGCCGATTTTCAGTACTGCTTGAATTTGAAAGATCTGTTTGTGAGGAAAAATAATATTACGGACTTGAACGAGATATGTTATCTCCAAAATTTGCCGAATTTGAGAAATCTCTGGCTTGGGGAGAATCCGTGCGCCGAGAGAGAGGGGTAAGAATGATGATTGCGAACAATTATTGTGTCACTTGAATGGATATTTAAAGCTCCCGTACAGTTTCGCACTTTTCAATTTTCTAAAAGCTCCAAAAAAAATCAATGGAAAAAGCCATCAGACTTTCGTCTGTACGTCTGCCATCAATTCCCATGCTGTAGTTGTTGGAAAATTGAATTTGCAAAACCTGGAGATTGTTGTATCGAGTGTCAGCAAGATGATCCATTGAAATCGCAATCGATAACTGAGTTAATTAATTTTAAGATACCGTATGGCTGTCATAAGAGCCCTGCCAAGCCTGGAAAAGCTAGACGACAAATTTGTAACTGCCGAGGAGTTGAATACGGCATTATCCAGGGGAAAAATTCTCATTCATCCCCTAGAGATGGACGCATCGCCTCCCCAATCAGCTCCAGCAAGTCCAGAGGTATAACAATCCCCCCCCCCCTCCCCCCCTCCCCCCAATTCCCCGATTTTTCATCAATCAATTCTCCCACATTCTTCATTGAAAACAAAATGACAAATTGCAATCAAGATGGCCGACCATTTCAATTCTTCTGATTTAATGTAGAATAATTAATAACAAAACGGCCAATTGATACCAAAAATAATTGACCAATTAACAATTTTCGTGTGTTATTAATGAAAATAATCAGGAAGCAGCTGAGTTCATTGAAGAGAGAGTGCCCGAAGCCAACAGAAGATACAGTTCATCCAGTGATCAGGTGAAAATTCTGTGCTCAACTGTTGATCAATACCACTTATTTTGAGTAATTTTACTTAATTCATTTTTATTCGTAAATGCATTATTTTAACAGAGAAGTTACGATGAAACCCACGGCAACGAGGAGTACACCGACAGGAGGAATGCTAATTATAATGCATCACCGAATCAGTACTCACAAAATAATCCCTATAATTACGAGGTAAACAGTGACACCCTGATTTTCCTAAATTGACCTGTGATATTAAGAAATTTAATTAAAGAATCATTTTTTCCAATTCTTATACGTTAATTAATCACTAATTTCATTCTAAATACTCATTCTCAATTATTAATTCCCACTAACAGACACAAAACGGCCAAATGAAAGCACCAACTCGAGACGAGGGCGTGAGGATGGACTCCAGAAATGGGGAAAATTTACCCATTAATACCATTGAGCTTGGGAAGGTACTGACAATTATAATCTCTTGACCTTGAATTAGCCAGTAGGCGTGAATAATTTTATTCACTAGTCATTTGCCATTGATAATCCAATCACCGCACCAGAAGCTCATTAATTCTGACAAAGATATTTGCTTTGCTGTTGAAAAGTAGAAATTTAATGCTTGAAAAAAAGTGTCTTTATGGCATGATAATTGCAGTCTTTATGCCAACAATTGGAGCATGTCACTTCAACAATTGCTAAGTGTTGTTAAGGCTTAGTTCTCTGTGTGCGTGTGTGTGTGTGTGTGTGTTTGTGTTGTTGTCAGCAGGTACTCCCCAACACTTCTCCAATATTCAACGTTTCCTCTCGCTGCCAATCCTCATCATCCAGAGGCCATGACTACCAAAAATATGGATCCGTTGAAAGGGTGGCAGTAAGAGATTGGAGATGTTGAAGATTGCGAGGTGAATTAGTCAAGTATCGGGGAATCGTAACCTCAAACTGCCTCGACTAATTACAAACAACAAGTGCGGCTGGTCAATTGAATCTCATCGGTGTCAAAAAATTAGTTAAACTGTAATTAGACGAGGCGATTTGAGTTCCACGACTGCTGCCAGACCTGAAGCTTCAGCGATAACGTTCAATTGTCCAGGACTACGACGAAAGACCAGCGATATCCCGTCACAATGGTGACAATGACGATCGTCGTTATGAGTATTCTCTTCACCAGGAGGCGGCATCGAGAGCCAACCAGGGCCTAACCTCTCCTCGATCGAGTTATCCAACGGTTGAGTATGTTGATGAGAGCACAACATCGAGCTATCACTACGACGAGGACTTCAATTCACCCCATCCACTGGCGCCCTCTCAACCACCGGCAGCTCGTCGACAATACTCATCCCATCAGAATCTCGATAGAGATGAGAGCCGAGAGATGCCCGGGTGGGTTAGGCACACAGAGAAGGAGAAATGCAGATATCATTATCACCGTAGACCCGTCACCAGAAATTCCAACATCCTCTCCGCGGTACTCTGTCTCGTTAAGGAGCTCGACTATCCCTCTCTGGAGGTGGTGGAGATGGCGGTGAGAAATAGAATGGACGAGCTGGAGGAATGATGCATCTGACGCCGACCCCACGGCATCAGGGGATCGGCGGATCTTATTTCCGTGAGGAAAATGTAAATATCATTCACTATTCAATGACTCAATTGAGGGGAGATTGTCCATAAGCTCATACTGCCTCGACTAATTACAGACATAAATAATTTTGGGAGGGTTAAAATGGAAGAGATGGAAACACAATTGCAATTGTGATAAAACCGAATTATTGAGCTACAATTGTAACTTCCAGAGATTGAAAATTGAGTTGTCATGAAAATGAAATGATTATTTCAACTGTTATTTTGTAATTAGTCGCAACAATTTGTCACGTAACCGGCGGCTGAGTATTGTTTAAATATTTTTGATGATTTTAATGGATTTTTTTTAGTTAATTATTGTAATAGTGTTAAAAAAAGAAAGTGAAATTAACACGATTTCTCACCGTTTTACTCTATTAATAATTGTTATTGCATTTCAGGGGTACGGAAATGAGATTTTCACCTCAAAACTTAGGAAAACTTCATGCCAGATCACCAAGCCCACAATTTTCGGACTCTCTGGACACTCTGATACCGTTCGAGAGTGGCTGCGACATTCAGAGAAGTACATCTGGAATATTTGGTGGATTGGGTGGTGGAATGAAAGGTAGGGGAGGTAAGAATGTGTCAATAGATCCTAGTCCGAGGTATTTTGGAGACGAGGGGCCTCTGGCTAGGAGGACTGATGGGCTCAAGGGAACTCCAAGGGTAGCCGGCGCTGGAGGTCGACGGAAAGAGTTGAGTTTGTCCGAAAATTGGGGGGATTTTGAGGGACGAGAGGTTAGGAGAGTCAACAGCGAGGACTGTCTACCGGTGAGGGAAGGGGCCAAGGAGATGAGGTACATTCAGTCTGGGAAGGGCTCTTGGTCGTATAATTTGTAGGCAATTGATTCTTTTTTTTATTAACATTGAAAAAAGTCCGATAGATTACTGGAGGAAAATTAGTTCTTTTAGTTTTTACCATTAAAAAAAAAAGGTCTGGGATCTGGAGAAATTAGGCAAGTAACTCTCAATATTAAAATACGACGATATATTCAATATATTTCATAACGAAAATTAAAGAAAATTGCGTCTACTTATTTGTGAAATTATCTGATATTTACAAAGTAATAATTACTGTTTTTCAATCAATTAGTTTTTGTCTCTAATTCTTGGGTTGTTTGTAAATCCAAAATGTTTATAGATTCTTCGAATTTTAATACTGTTGATGTGATTAATTATCTTTGAATAATTTATCAAAAGAAAAGGAACTTCCACTTGAGATTATTTTTGTTGGAACATTATGAAAAAAAATATTTGACAAATACCGGGAACGTCCGTTAGGGTGATACATAAATTAATTAGACAAATCGGAAGATAATAATACTATTGTATTATTCACGACGAAAAATATAGTATTTAATATAAATTCATTGACGAGGGTGTAGGAGAGAGAAAATCATTCGATTGAAATTCGTACAATGGAGCAATTACTCAACGCGAATAAATTGAAGGCAGAAAGAAATGCATAGATTAATAGCCTAATTACTGAGGAAAATGTCTTTTTACCCCCCATTATGCAGATAAATAAAGAATTTTGTTAATAAAAAATTGTGTCATTGGTATTGTATCCTGGAAGTGATGCCAGGGGTGGAAT
>JAPYZM010003173.1:0-12055 GCA_030522845.1 Psyttalia concolor
ATAGCAAATATTTTGAAATCGACCAACGATCGACCCAAGCGAGAGTCGATCGTGAGTCGATCGCCATTGCAAATATTTTAAAATCGACCTACGATCGACTCCCGCTTGGGTCGATCGCCATTGCAAATATTTCAAAATCGACCAACGATCGACCCAAGCGGGAGTCGATCGTGAGTCGATCACACTGCCAATATTGTCAAATCGACCAATGATCGCCCCAAGCGGGAGTCGATCGTGGGTCGATCGCCATAGCAAATATTTTGAAATCGACCAACGATCGACCCAAGCGAGAGTCGATCGTGAGTCGATCGCCATTGCAAATATTTTAAAATCGACCTACGATCGACCGACCTACGATCGACCCAAGCGGGAGTCGATCGTGAGCCGATCGCCATTGCGAATATTTCGAAATTGACCAACGATCGACCCAAGCGAGAGTCGATCGTGAGTCGATCACACTGCAAATATTGTGAAATCGACCAATGATCGACCCAAGCGGGAGTCGATCGTGGGTCGATCGCCATTGCAAATATTTTAAAATCGACCTACGATCGACCCAAGCGGGAGTGGATCGTGAGCCGATCGCCATTGCGAATATTTCGAAATCGACCAACGATCGACCCAAGCAGGAGTCGATCGAGGGTCTATCGCCATTGCGAATATTTTGAAATCGACCAACGAGCGACCCAAGTGGGAGTCGATTGTGAGTCGATCGCCGTTGCAAATATTTTTTTTTTTTTTAATTTCAATTCTCTCGTATACCCTTTCGAGTTTTTACGAATCTTTTTTCCCCATCCCCTTGCCCCCCCTGTGCCGCATTCGCCGAGGGACGAGGGAAAACTTCAACCGAAGAAAACCTGCCCAGACACAGTTGTCTCTTTTACGAGACTACCGCTCGACAATTAATTGTGATAATGAGAATGTCAGAAAAATCACTGCAGTGGCCGGGGATCGAACCCCGGTCCCCCGCATGACAATCTGGCATGCGCACCTCACAGCTATTGCCGTCGGTCCGTTGCAAATATTTTAAAATCGACCAACGATCGACCCGAGCGGGAGTCGATCGCAGGTCGATTACCATCGTAAACATATTATGCGCGACCGGCAATAGACCCATGTATGAGTTGATCGCGGGCCGATCACCGACTGGAAATACTATGGAACCGACCAACGCGGCCCATGCGGGCGTCGATCGCAGGTCGATTACCATTGCAAAAATATTACGCTCGACCGGCAATCGACCCAAGTTGAAGTAGATCGCGAGTCGATCCCCGCAACTAATCGTTTATGATCGGCCCGCAATCGACCCAAGTAGAAGTCGATCGCGAGTCGATCCCCGCAACAAATTGTTTATGCTCGACTGGCAATCGCCCCAAGTAGGAGTTGATCGCGAGTCGATCCCCGCAACAAATCGTTTATGATCGACCGGCGATCGACCCGTGGAGGAGTCAATAGCGAGTTAATTCCCACTACAAATATTTGGGAATCGACCAGCGATCGACTCATAGGGAAGTCGATTGCAAGTCGAGCCCTCTACAACTCTCTTATACTCTCTTATACTCGTAAAATTTGTGTATCTTGTGGAGTATTTCACAATCGGCGATCGACCCATAATGAGAGGGCTCCATCGCAAGTCAACTACTCCTTCAGAATTATTTTGGAATACCTTTAAATGGAAAGAAAGCTTCAATCGTCAATGAAAAAATAAACGTTTATTGAAGGGACCCAATGAGCAGCCTGGAGGGCCTCCACGATATCTGAAATGAACACACAGAGTTCAGAATATGAAGCCTCGAACCGAACCAGCAGTAATTCATACCAACTCAATAACTATTGAATAATAGTAATAGTATTGCGTAATGTAGATTACGCTACAAGAACTAGCATATAGCGATTACACACCAGCGTGCGTAGCGCTCGAGTTCGTAACTCACGACGCTTCTAAAGGGCGTGTAATATTTTACCTTGCAAATGCATATGTGTAGTTAGAAAAAGATAGAGAACAACTTTTCATGAATTTCAACAATCTTCGACAATTTTCTGAAGGTTCAGGAGAGCAGAGCCTTCCGGTGGGGTGCAGTGGCGAGGGCCTGGTGGAGGGGGCAAGGGGGGGAAGGCGGGATCTTCCCATGAGAGAAAGAAATTGTAATATAATGAAGGATAATCATGCACCAAAATATCATAAGAGCCGGGAAAATGATCAATTGGAACATCACAATCTGACAAGTCCTCGGATTTATTCGTTCAAAGGGTTATCTTGAAACAATCCTGGCCATAAATTCTACTCTGAGTTTATCCGACTGAAGTCAGACAGGGCATCTGCCACTTTTCTTACTCCTTAAGATGCAATCGTATAATGTTTCGCGACCACTAAACCAACCGTTATAACGTACCTTTCAGCTCCAGCAATTCTTTGTCCGAGACTACCCTGGCATTCGGGTACTCCTGGCGCTTCTTATCCGTTACTTGGAAGAAAAGATTTTGCCTCGTCTCCGGTTTAGGCCAGTAAATGCCAACCAAGTCGTTGACGCGCTGGCGTAAGTCAGTTCTATTGATCATCAACTAGTACTGACTCCATGTGATCTGAAGATCGTGAGGCAGATGAATCTGTAATAGAAAGCAGGGTTGTTGAATTATCAATAGGAATATTCCACTTGTTGAAAACAACGTTCCTGATATTGAGGGTTTTATGGACCTATTGTGATACCAAAAGTTCAGAGTTATCCATGAAGATATTAGGTACAACAGTTGGGCCGAGTTGAAATTGTGAATGATTTGGTGCAAGAATCTCGCTCATAACCCTTAGTTGGTCGCATCATAAGAGCCGCGCACCAACTTCCTATTTTCTTTCCTCACATAAAATCCCATCATCACAAAATGTAGAGAAATTTGGTCTTGTGTGTTCAACTACGATGAACACACTGTCAACTCTTTTCGATCCAGACTTGGTCCAATAGTGTTTAACCTCCAAAAGTGAGAATTGTGGGCGAAATCAAATCGAACTATACGACTATCCATCCACCATTCTTCACTGATACCCCCACTTTTCCAGAATTGAAGGTTCAGAGTTACTCTTAGGCTGCAAAGGAATCATTTCTTTTTTTCTTTTACGTGGATACGTCGATGTTTTCGTTTAGCTCTATTGGTTACTATTGGGTGGCGCCATCTGTTGGCGTAGAAGGGAACGGAATTCCGGCAATATTCATTGTCATCCAACTTTTACGCCTAATTTGGATGTTGAATTAATTCATTATGTATCATGTATCATATTTCTCCCATCTCATCGTTCTATACCTAATTAAAGTCAGTTTCAAAAATTTGTTCATATTGCTCTCATGATTTGCCAAGTCGTTGGATAACAGACGTATCCACGTAGAAAAATAACGGCTATATCGGGGATATTTTACTTCCGAAGGGAAACATTATTTTTGGTCGATTTTTAACTTCCCGATCCTTCGGGTAGTTATTGTAATCACCCCTAAAATGAAGGTTTATCTTTTCGGGATTTTTTCACATTTCTCGACGTTTCGAACCCTCCTGAACATTTTTAGACAACATGTCTGTATGTATGTGTGTGTGTATGTAGGTCTGTATGTTACGCAAATTTTTCGTCCCCGATTTCTCACGAACGAATTATGCCATCCAGTTCGTGTATGGCGCCATCGAAAGGTCTTCATGGAACTGAGAACTGATTACATTCTAAAGTAATTCGCTCCAGTAGATCTTCCGAAATTTCCAGGAGAAAATTTGTAAATTTGGAAAATTCGCTTTTTTCCCAGCATTTTGCATATATAAATGCTAGGAATCATATTAGCAATATGAGAATATGTCTGGAGTCTTCAATTCCAGTCAGTTTTTCCAAAATTTCCTGGAGGAAAATGTTGAAACTCGTAAAAAAAACTAGTGGAGCTTAGTTGTTCGCTCGCTGCGCTCGCTCACACCTTGGGTGGGTGGTAGTGGAGGAGCTTTGTTGTTCGCTCGCTCACACTTTGGGTGGGTTGGTAGCTAATATATTCATGTGGGTCTGACCCGTCGAACGGGTCGCACCAAAAACTTCCCGATATTCTAATGCGCACATGGCCCTACATTATGCTTTTTATATCTCATCATTCCGACTATTAGATAATACAATTCCCATTCTGATTGCATAGAAAATGCTTGTTTCAGCAATTTCCAAATTATTCTGATATTGATGTTCCAAATCATACAATTTATGGCGGAAAAAATCTTGTCTCAGCCGTTTTTACATTTTTGTCCAGGACGTTTTGGAAGGAAAGCTAGGTGAATATACTCCAGTCGGTTCTTCACCAGAAAATTCCAGGAGAAACACTGAAATAATATACTGTAGCCATATTCAAATACAGATGATCCAAATCACACGATTTATGGGACAAAAATCATTGTTTTAGCAATTTCCATATTTTTCACCAGAAAATTCTGGAGAAGCCCGCTGAACTCATATATCCTAGTCATATTTCTACGTCGCTAATACGATTCTCATCATTCGTACATGGAAATTTCTGATGAAATGTTTTTTTTTGCAATTTCCAACTTTTGTCCAGGAAATTTCGGAAAAACGCAAAATTAGAATATTTCCGTGGTTTTTTCTCCAGAAAACATCAGGAAAACCACGATATTAATATCCTGTAGCCATATTTCAATACTGATCATTCGAATCGAATGATTCATGGAAGAAAATTTCCATTTTTAGCAATTCTGATACATTTCTCCAGGAAATTTTGGAGAAACTGACCGGAGTCAAACACTTCAGTCATATTCTCACATCGCTAATGTAATTCCTATCATTTATATGTGGAAATTCTGGAAAAAATGCTGGTTTTCGAAATTTTATAATTTTCTCAAAAAAATTTTGGAAGAACCACTGGAGCGAATCACTTGAAAATCTAATCAGTTCTAAGTCCCATAAAGACCTTTCGATTGCGCCCTACACGAACTCGATCGCATAATTCATTCACGAGAAATCGTGGACGAAAAATTTGCGTAACATACAGACCTACATACACACACACACACATACATACATACAGACATGTTGTCTGAAAATGTTCAGGAGGGTTCGAAACGTCGAGAAATGTAAAAAAAATCCCGAAAAAACGAACCTTCATTTTAGGGGTGATTACAATAACTACCCGAAGGATCGGGAAGTTAATAATTTTTCTCCTATAAATCGTGTGATATGGATTAACTGTATTGAAAGATAGTTACAGTGAATTACTCCAGGGATTTGCGATGTGCTGATTAGAATATCGGGAAGTTTTTGGTGCGACCCGTTCGACGGGTCAGACCCACATTAATATATTGGCTACCAACCCACCCAAAGTGTGAGCGAGCGAACAACAAAGCTCCTCTACTACCACCCACCCAAGGTGTGAGCGAGCGAACAACTAAGCTCCACTAGTTCGATTTTCTAATTTTGATTGCGAATGATGTATCATCATGATGTAACATCATGAAACGTCAAGAAATTATGTATTTAGAGTTATGTCTGTACGTATGTGTGTGCGCAGATTGACCTTTTTCGGGTTTCATTTCTAGAAAATTCAACATGAATTCGGGAAATTCGGAGATAGGAACCTGAAATTCTGTTTCATAATCAGGGATGGGCAATCCTAGGATTTTTGACGTTACACGTAAAATACCTGTGTAAAATGTCATAAACGTATGGAATGTATAAAACTGTATCTCATGTGTCAAGAGCATAGTCAAATTTGATTTAAGGTTTCCCGCACGAGGTTCAATTGTCATGAGGGTCACTTGCTCTGAGAGTCAATGGTCGGGAGGGTCATTTTAGGAAAATCACTCACCATGAGTGTCATTTGCTACGAAGGTCGATTATATCATGAATTGCTTAACAGGAGCAAAACCACAGTATTCAATGAAGAGTCTTTACTCGACTAACCTTTTTAGTCTCTTTGTTCGCTACGGCGAGTTTTTTGGCAGTGGATGGTCCCGACTCTCTGATGGCTTGCTTCACTACATCGACGGACAGTTCCATCCTAAGTTTCCCCTTCTCCATATCTTCTTCCAATTTTGCAATTTTCGCCTTCAATTCTTCATTTTCTTTCTTGAGGATATCTCGTTCTCGAATTACGATATTCATCTGCGAGGACAAACAAGTAGTGGAATATTTATTGGAAAAAAATAATAATTTTCGTCATGAGACGTGAAAAATTTTTCGGACGAGGACGAGGGTTGCAGACCGAGACGAAGCCAAGGTCTGCAATCGCCAGTCGCCATTTTTTGCCAGTTTGGCCAATAGGGTTGTTGGAGCGCGACAGTCACACTCAAAATTTCCGACGCTCTGGTGTGATATTTCGCTTCACGGGTAACGCAATTTAGAACAGAAACTTCTGCTGATGTACAGTCTACGCACACAGGTATGTATCATGCATGGATACGTGCACATATCACTAACGTCAGGGCGCCGTGCGCACGTAGCTCATCCGATGAATGCTATTGGCTATGGGAAGCGCACCGCGCATACTGTACTTACTCGTCTCGCCCACTGTGGGCCAAAAACCCAACTTTAAATAATAATTCCTCTGATAAGAAACGGCCGATCAATCCCTTTTTTTTTCAGTACATTGTTGAACACTATTTCTAGACGGTCCATTTATCTCAACAAAAAATGTCGATTTTTTTTTTCTTGAAGAATCGAAAGCGGTTGAATTACCTTTGACACCATGTATTTGAAGCGAAAATTCGAAAAAATATATCTCAGATGTTGGAAACGACCGATTGCAATCATAGAGGGATCATCTTGAAGCTTTTTTTCAGGGCTATCCATACTAAGAATTTGGATGAAAACTGGTAAAATAAGAGGGTTACACGTCAACAATAAACCCGCCCGAACCGAGCGAAGCGAGGTTGGATTTTCGAGAGATTGCAAACAAAAATAGAATGAAAGGATGAATTAAATTTCCAGTACACCGGTGGATATGACCTACAAGATATTCAACTTTTCGTGGATATCGAATTTGTCAAATATCTTTATGACTGCTGGACGGATTCCACTTTCTTTTTTCTTCAAAAGTCGGTTTTAACAAATGCTGCAAATATTTCGACTTGAAACTATTGCTAAATTAGCACTACGTATTCTTAATGCGGTCACTGTGTTCTGAGAGATGGAGATAAAAGGCAAATCTTCATTATAGTTTCCGAAAGGAAAGTAAAAACGAGTGGAAACAGATCGACCCTTCCAGTCATTTTTGAATTGACCAGCCCCAAACACTCTTCTATTAATTATGAATCATAAAAAAGGGTAATCCATATACCTTTTGTATCAAATCTGCTTTTTCGTGAGATTCTTTTTGAGCACCTGCTGGCCTCTGGTTGTCTCGGCCACTTCCTGTCGTCTTCTGAAATTTCAATTGTTCACGATTTGGATGGTTAAAAAGTCTTTAGGAATCCTGGAACTTTCAAATTTCACCGCGGTCTCTCCTTAAAAAATAAAAAAATGATGAGGAAAGTGTGCATGGTCTAGCTCAATTACTCATACAACGTTTGACGACGGATCTACTCAGCCAAAATAATAACCAATGGTATTTAAGTAATTCATTCGTGATGTAAAAAATTCATAGTTGATCTTATCATGAATTGTAATAAACTTAATTATAACATAAAATATGATTCTGTGTGAAAATCCTGGAATTCCAATTACATGAAACCCACACACATGACTATTGCCCCGGGGCCCTCATACCCCTAAATCCTGCTCTGTTCTTATTCAAATCTATAAAAAAAATCATGTTTCTATCGAATTGATTAGGAAATCATCAAATTCTCTCGAAAATTTGAGAATCCTCCGAAACTTTTATGAGAACCGGGGAATTTTTCCATTTCCCGAAATCATCAAATTTTAGAAACATGATTTCCCTAGAACTTACACTGTGCTATAAAGTACTTCTTTTGTACTCACCTTTGCACTTTTTGGCGCAGAAGGCGGAAGATCATGTCTGTCTCTTTGTCTCGTAATTGACCCACCATCAGGGTTTGTTCGCTTTGATTCATCTAGAACCTAGTAGAGAGTATCAAAGATAATGAGGAGGAGATTCCATAATCATTGATTTGAAGCTTGATTTGGCGGATTATCTTGCTTTTCCCTTGACAGATTTAGAGATGACTATATTTTCAACATCGTCACAAAAAAATGGTATATTCCCGGCTTTTTAGAATTTCCTAATTTGAAAAAGCCGGGAATACACCATTTTTGCTTCCGAAGGGAAGCATCGTTTTTGGTCGATTTTTCGATTTTCTAATTTTGGTTGGAAATGATGTAAAACATCATGAAACATTGAGAAATGATGTTTTTAGGGTCATGTCTGTGCGTATGTGTGAGCAGGTTCGCGTTTATCGGGTTTAATTTTTAGAAAATTCAACATAAATACGGTGAAATTCGGAGATAGGAATCTGAAATTTTGTGTCATGATAGCTATCAAAAAGCCCCATTTTGGTGCTTGTTTCAGCTCAATCGGTCCAGTAGTTCCCGAGATATAACCATTTGTTTTAATTTCGTTTTTAATCAATATCTTGCCAACCACTACACCGATTCACAATTTTTTTTTTCAAAATATTCGTTTCGACGGCCTCTATCCAACCCATCCACCATATATATACTGCCTATGCAGAGTTCGGAGATATTGCCGTCTATTCGTTTTTTTAGTAAAAACTTTGTACGCGCGATAACTCATTAACCCTCCATCGCTCGCATCTCTCCACCGCCGTGATTCACTCGCACGCTGAGCGCTGCGCCGTACGTGAATTTCCAAGTGCGATGTTGTCAGAGCGCTCCTCCGTATCCATTTCAAAGCGCGCACTAGAGTGGCTACATCGCTCAGGAAAAAACTACTACGCGATCGGTCGCACCACGAGCGCGGCGCCGTTTTCCTCTGTCCGTACTTCAGTAAAATATTGATAAAAAAATATTTGGTGCACGTAGAAGCATAAAACCTTGTTCTATGCGAAGAGGACATATTTATTTACAATGTCCTAAATTGCCACTTCGAAATTGATCAGATCCTGTCATTTATTGTGAAAATACGAAAAATGACGGCGATCGTGCCATAGCGCGAGCGATGGAGGTTTAAAAAAATGAGATAGCAACTTGAAATTTGGTACACTACTAGCATCTGTGATAGAAACGGTTCGTATTCCAGATGGGGCCAATCGGCCAACCCGTTCTCGAGATATTTGACTTCCAGTGAAAATCTATTTTGCCACATATCTCGGTAACTACTGAACGGATTTCAATAGTTTTTTTTTTTCAAAATACTCGTCTCAACGACTACTATCAAGATTCATCATAATATAGATACCCTTTGGTAGGAAGTTTTTGAGATATTGCCGTTTTTCTGTTTTTTCGTTTTCCTTCTTCTTTTGAAGATGATAACTTGTGATAGAGGAACAATATCGAACCGGAATTTTGTATTTATATATATCTTTTGTGTGCTTCCCTTCGGAAGCTTACAACCAATGTAATTGGTAGCAGAAAAAGGAAGAAATAATGAAAAAAAAAAACGGAAGTCATTTGCAATCTACCAAATAGGCTTTCTACCCCTGCTTGTTTAGTACTGGAGAACCACATAAGTGAAACAATAATCGCAACAGCCTGAAGGGTGCATTTCTTCATATGAGTACTTCTCAAGTTGTCGAGTTACGGAAGGATGCAATAAAACACACCAGGCAACAAATAGTAGGGTCATTCCACCAAGCTGTTTGGTACTTTTTTCTCTCAAAGCTATGATATTTTCGAGGATATTAGAATAAAAAACAAAACACCATCGAGTCGAACACAAATCTACTTGGAAAAAAGAATTTTTTTGTTCCTTGAATTTATGGACACGATTACGTGTCCTGCAGTGAAAAATTGTCGAGTCACTTTTCCAGAGCTACTCCTTCACAGGAGTAGTTCTGGAAAATTGAAACTTTTTCCGACGAAAAATGCTATGTGGGATAATTTTTTCAGCTATGTGGAGGTCCCTAGAATTTTTCATCGAAAAGCCACGAAAAAAACTCAATTTCCTTATATCTGGGAAGGAAGTTGAGTTGGAGGGCTGAAATTTTAGGTGAAGTCACTTCTCATCAAGTATAAAGATAGTCCGGTGGCCTGGCGTAGCGGTTAAGGTAGCTGCCTCACAACGCACAGGTTCCAGGTTCGATTCCTAGCCGGGTAGATTATTTGGTGAGATCTAACCAGCTTAAAAAAGTCTTGATCAATCGCCCTATAGTCTCATTCGACTCGAAGCAATGTAAAATTTGCATAAAAAAAAAAAAAAAGTATAAAGATATATCAAAAGTTGGTAAAAATTCCAGAGTTGGCGCAAAATGATGGATTAGTAATTGGTGGAATGACCCAGTAAGAACCAGTGCGAAACGGACTTTTGCGTTCCTAGGAGCGTACAACTGTGTTTTTAACCTAGCTTCACGTATATGGCGGCTTTCACGTCCCAAGAAAAAAAATTCTATACTTCAACGGCGATTCATATAAAACGCTTTTGTCAGATAATATCCTTATAAGCTTATAGGTAGGAAGATCACTATTACTTTTGCCTGCACATCATGAAATCGACCATTCATTATTGAGTACTATCACAACCCACGTTTAGCATCATTCAAAGTGAACTCATCGAGTGTCTTTTATTCTTTCAATTATTTTATCCTATATTCTGAATGGGCCAATATTCTAGCTTTACTTATTAGTGCCGTGGGGTAGGCAGTGATCGACCAGAGTGCAGTAACCGGAGTTTTTCTACACTTTTAACTTCCCGAGCCGAAGGGATGAAGTTGTTGTAATGACCCCGAAAATCAAGTGTGGAATTTTGATTATTTATCCACACTTCTCAACCTCCGAAATCTTCCTGATAAATTTCCCAAGACATATGTGTGTGTGTGTGTATGTGTTGCGCGCGCGTGTGGGAGTGTGCAAATTTTTATCCAACTATTTCTCCTCGACGAATGGAGTGATTGGATCCGTTTTTTGATCAATCGATGAGGTTTCATAAGATTTACAACTGATTAGTTGATGAAGACAATCCACACCCCCATCTTGAAGTTCTTCACATAAAAAGGGTCGAAATACGTCAAAATGTGAAACATTTCAAAAAATTGTTGACTTTGAATGGAGCGATAAAAATTTTAATGTTTATTTTCTTCAAATCAACTTTGTTACCCAAAGAAAGAGTTTATTATTGTAAAGATTGAGCAAATCTCACGTGGATTTTCTTCAAATCAACTTTGTTACCCAAAGAAAGAGTTTATTATTGTAAAGATTGAGCAAATCTCACGTGGAATTTTAGAGGCGGGTATGGGTGAGATCTCAGGATTTCTCCTCACCAAGTGAAGGGAGATTGAGTCCGGAAGTGATTTGTTCGACCCTCAATGGGTTACCCATATTTCCGCCTACTCCCACCAGTCGGACCCCTACCGGTCGAAAGCCAGAAAATTCTGGATGAATGATTTGGAATCAATCTGTTTGAATCATTCAGCAAACAATGTCCGGGAACATTTTTTTCCGCACTAGGAATCAAATTATATCCTTCAATAATGTAATCGGAACTTGCTCTCAAGTGCCCGATTACTACCTATCACACGGTACCAATTTTCCTCATGTCACCCTCGAATGCATTTTTAGGACCGTACCTGATTACTGATGTCCTCTTCACTGCCACTGTCAAGGTGGAGCACTCTGCTGCCATTGCTTTTCGAACCCTTACCCTTTAGAGCATTCACTGTGGGCATCGTTTTTCCTTGTGCCTCTTTCTCTTTGCTAGAGGAAGGAGAAGCGTCGTACTCATAAATTCGATCGATTCCGTTAGTTGTTACTGTGCTGGGCGGTGGTGACGCACTCTGTCGATCATTCACAAGAATTTGAAAACATGAAAAAAAAAGGGACCCACTTGATAAAGAATGCTCCATATGGAAATTGGGAACTTCGAAATTTGGGTAATTGTCACTTATAACACCTCCAACCAATTTTCACTTAAAACCGAATAGATTCACCACTTAGTACCTAAACTAAGTAGAATCCCCAATAAAA
>JAPYZM010003175.1:0-15564 GCA_030522845.1 Psyttalia concolor
TCCCCAGGATTTCTCGTCCTTCATTCGGCGAGTGTACTGAGGGCATGGGGACTAATTAATTCACTGGGTAATTAATTGTCCATGTATTTTTCTTGGCAGATACCCCTCGCCACACATATTGATCATCTCATAATCCCCAACGCCGGCCTAGGCTTCGCCATTGGCATGGTTGACAGTTCAATGATGCCTGAGCTTGGTTATCTAGTCGATATACGGCATTCAGCGGTTTACGGAAGTGTTTATGCCATCGGAGATGTTGCATTTTGCCTCGGTTTCGCTATTGGTGAGTGGACATTAATCACCTCCCGCTGGGCTTGACCCACCTCCAGAGGATTTTAAATATTCGTAGTAATTATTGAAATTGTTTTTTGTTAATTTGCAGGTCCTGCATTGAGTGGTACGCTAGTGAATACCATAGGATTCGAGTGGATGCTCTTTGGCATCGCAATCCTCTGCTTTTTGTACGCTCCCCTCATGTACTTCCTCAAGTCACCTCCAACCAAAGAAGAGAAGAAGGTTGTCACCTCAACCAATGACTGCATGCCATTAAAAAACATTCCATTTTATTATCTTTACCCGAAGAATTATCTGATGATTGTCATCAGTAATTTTCTCCTGATTGTCCGGGACTTTTTCCAGTGCAAAATGAAATTTATCAAACTCATTGAGACATTCTCCAGATAATTTGCCACGGATTGATAAAAAAAAAAAATGGAGCGTCGAGGAACTTTCCAAAATCTAATCCACGCCTCAATAATAATCGCAGATTAATGTCTCTATCTCTTCTTTCAGTCCCTCATTATCGGGGAAAAATCGTCGGTGAGGTACGTGACTTACTCGAACGAGGAGGACGAGCAGTAGGACTCCAATGATTTTTTTTTAATCCCACCAAAACCATTTGTGGCATACGTTTACTTAGATGTTACTCCTCTCGAACATAGAAAGTCATTGCTCGATAATTTTGAATTCTTCGTGTCTGTCTAGGAAGTGTAATCACTCAATGACTCGGTAAGTGAAGTGGACTTTGCCTTTGACGATAACAATTCTCCCAGTAAATTGTTAGAGTTGACAATTTTTAACGAGTTATTTTTATCAAAACAACTGGTATATATTATGGACAATAATCTAACCAGCTCGCTGGTGTTTATGCCCTTTTTTATTGTTCTCTTCAAAGGCTAGGTTCACTTCGAGACTGTAAATCTCCAGAGTATACGGTATTTCGTTAAAAATATGCATGATGCATGTTCGTGGGCTATGTGTACCGTCGTAAACTAAGAAATAACCGATAACCAGGGACAAAAATAAGTGGAGGGATATGCGAGTGAGTCTGGTGAATTCGGAACAAGCGGGCTGATGATAAATAAATAAATCAAAAAAATCCCAACTAACGTATTCCAAGATAATGAAATAATTATAACTTCGTAAGTAGCTAGTGAAGCATTGAATCAGCCACAAAAGTAACAAGTGATATAATTGCAAAATATCGTCATTCGAGAGATGGATAAATAAACGAGAGCAATCGATTGGTAATTAATACAACTGATGATGTGTGCCATTGCCCCTGGGGGTCATCGAATTACTGTCCAAATTTTTGACAAAATCCCAAGCGCGAACCACCTGACGAGGATTCCCTGAATGGCTGCAGGGAAACCGAGCGAAGCAATCAGGTCTCATGAAGAGTTCCTCACCCCCCAGATAATTCTAATTCAATTAATTCGAGTGTAACGATAATATCGAGGACATGTACCTCGCGTTAATTCGACGTCTCCCACTGGCAACTGTTGAAAGATACCGACTCTAGGGGTTTGAATAAAAAATTAAGAGACTGGATTAATCGAACAGCTGATCGACGATGTTCACTGGAATTGGCTCGAGACATTCGTCACTGAGTTCAGGGAGACGTGAGGGCGGAAAATTTTACGTGCGACGACGAGTCCCACCTCGAGAAACTGATCCCCAGGAGTAAAAAAATTAAATAAAAAAAAAAATTAGACAAATTAGAGTAGATTAGGAATCTCTAGGATTCAACTAGTCATAGACTAATGAAATTACTTCGCTTACGCATTGCAAGCTCTATCAATGGAAAACTGTTCTCAATGTATTCGAATCAATGTCAACCACTTGTTGTTAGCAATGAATAATTAATAATTAATGGCACAAATAATAATCGTTACTGTCGTGTATTTACTGATGATATTCTGCGTATAACGTTCAGATCTTATGAGCTACCCCATTTAAAAAAAATAATTAATTCAATTGAGTTAAGAGTTAGCGTTTACAATCACAAAATTGGGAGGATAAATAAATAAATAGAAAGATCATTGTCATTGGATGATACACTATTATATTATCGTAGTCTAAAGCATTGGGTTCCACTGAGGATTAATATAATATCAATATATCAATGGGGAAATGCAGTTTCTCGAGACTGACTCTGGAATTATTAATCGGTTGCTCAGGCAACTACTCCTAATACGAAATGCGAGTCAATTTAAGTCGGGAGGTAGCGGGAGGAAATTGATGATTATTGTGACACCCTGACGAATGTCTCCCAACATCGTAAAGCAATGGTACAGGACTGACGGCTCCGAGAATGGACGATTATTTAAAAAAATAATAATAATAATAGATTTATCCTTTCTGTATGTATGACTAGGCGATAATAGAGCAGACTAGACCAGAATATTCCCGCAGATCTCCTCTGATTTGTTAATAAATAAGTCTCGAGTTCACCCAAAAAATTAAAAAAATTCATGACAGACTGACAAGTCTTCAAATCAGTTGGAGACACTCGTTCATCTCCAGCAGATTTTTTTTCTTTTTTCGGGTGCTCATTGAGAATTGTACAAATCCATTTGTGCTTTGGTACGTAGCGAATAAATGACGTAATATTAATTATAATCGGTGTAGTAATTGCCGAGGCTCATTCGAATTGCCGATGCAATCAGAGAAAACAAATTTATATGGAGAGAGGGGAAAGGGAGAGAGTGAGGGCTTGGGCACGAGGAGAACTGGGCCAGTCTGGCTTCGGACATATCGTTCATATACTGGGCATACAACGAACATTTAAAAGTCCTATTGGGTTTATATTCAGTCAACTAGGATTAACCATTGATAATTAACAGGGGCTGATTATGATTATGATTATGCGAGACGGGGGATGCGGATTATTCATGTATCCACAGCATTAATATCGGGCTGCTATTGTGAACAGACAATAAGCAATGAATCTAAAAGTGACTAGAGATAATTAATGAGGAATAATTGTTTATGTAACTGATTGAATTGTGTAAAAGGTATTACTAGCTTTCTACAGTGTTTTTGGTTATTAAATCAGCCTGCTTCGAGTACTAATGATCACGTAATGAGGGGATTTTCTTTTTTGTTAATTGTTCCGTGTCTCTCTTCTCGTAATCCTTCCGCCAGTTGATGGACAGTTGGATTAATTAGTTAATGGGGGGGGGGGGGGAAGGGGTGATTCATTTGTCATTGTTTGCCGATGGACAATTCAATGATGTTAAAATGGTTTTAAAAGTTAATTATAAATATGTAGAATTAGTAATGAGCTGGTGCATGGGTCCGACATAATGAGCAGAGGCAGAGCTAATGATGATAATCATTGAAATATCGTCCTCTACGTAATATTTTCAGTTTCATATGTGAATTCAACGGGATTTAATGATTAATTATAGCGTCGTAATACTGGAAATAATGTATTGTGTAATGTTGGGCTTGTTGAGTGATGAATTGTCGGGGGGGGGGGGGGGGGGGGGTGTTGGGGGGGGGGGGGGGGGGGGGGGGGGGGGGGGTTGTGTAAATTGCATTTTCTGGGTATCATACGCTGTAACAGTTATTAATCGAATAAACAGATAATTGTCGTTAATTTGATGATATTTATTTGATTTTATCACCGAATATGCCCTTCTCATTTGTTTACTGATTTTAGAATGCCCTGCCAGCGGATAGCCTTACGATTTATTGCCCAATCCCCAATCCCTCTGCACCCAATTCGCCAAGGGCCAAGAAAAAACCTCGCACCGAGGGAAAACCCTTGGCCAGGTGCAGTCGTCGTCGTTTTACGAGGCATCCCTTCGATAATGAAACCGAGATATTAGAATATCTCGGTCATTGGCGTCGGTCTGGCTGTTGGTTTTATTTTTGAGTAATTAATTTGATAATCCCTTATCAGGGGCGCATGGATCCATTGCATCCTCTGTGACAGTGAGTCATTCAATAAACAGACGGCTATCGTTAATTAGTCGCGATTTATTCCCCATTAGGTCAACTAATTTTTTTTTTTTATTCATTTATCACTTTTGATGGAGAGCTTCAGAGGTTTTCGAGATAATTTCCTTCACTTTTGAGACTGTTGAGAGACTGGCGTCGAAGGCTTCCATTATCTTATCTGAAAATAAATACGTTAATAATTATTCTCATAATTATTTCAATTTTACTATTACTTAATTCGGGGGAAGCAGTTAAATCCCCAACTCCATCTGCTCCTGGTACTTCTCCAGTTGAATTAATTCTCTTGATACGATTATTCGTCATCTCCAAGAGGGATTTGTTCAATTGGATTCGTTGCGAGAGGGCCGCCAGTTGGAGCTGAAAGTAAAACGAAAGGTTGAGATTTTTTTTTTTTTTCATTCCCGAGGATGATCTAGAGTAGTTACGTCGATCTCAGTGTCCGTTGGTACACGGGCCTCCACGTCGTCTGGGATTTTGCTGAGGAAGGTGAAGGGCTCCACAGACTCTTCTCTCACTCGACCGATGGATCTCCTCAAGTCGTCGTAGGACAGCTTGTCCACATCTTGAATTTTTAACTCACTCACTTCACTTTTATCACTAGCACTGCATCGGGAATTTTTATCTTCATGAGGTAATTTATTTATTGATAGTGGAACTCTCTCCAGGATTTTTTCACTCATGACGAGATGTCGGGGATATTGTTTAATCGATAAACACCAACTTCAGGGGGCTGTATCCATTGAAACCATGAATTCATGAAGCAGGATAATTGAATTGCCCGGTGGCCTTAATTTTTTGGTTTTACAATTTTTTTTATTACTTAAAGATTTATCTCAGCACACTCTTCAGCGTCGCTTATAAAATTTCTCATTACACATTTCTATTGAAATCCATTGACTATCCTTACGTTATCATTTACAAAAAAATTATGAAGGTCAGTGAGTTCAATAAAAATCTAGCTAGTCCCCTTCACAATAGCTGGTAAACTCAACACACTATTATTAATTTTCATTATAAACTAATGGCCCTAGGTCATTCGTTATATCTATAAAATTTCCAATCAATGTGAAATAAAGAACTCGTACGAAACTATAAAATCATCGACTCCCTTCATATTCTGCTCTCCTCCGTCTCCCCTTACGTTTAACTTTCTACATTATTTTTTTTATGATAATTGGCCTCTGCACAAAATTCATGACATGAAGAAAAGAAAAAAAATTGATGAAAAATTGTGGATACGTATTAAGTGAAAATACAGATCCAGAATTTAGTGGTTTTTCAATTTTTTTAAATTTATAAAATCGACGAATTCCATGAATAAGTTCAATTGAAAACCGATTAATATTGATTTATTTCAACAATAGTATCGCAGTTCAGAAGTAAATGAGTCTTGCGTCCTCTGGATTCTGCTCCACTGGGCAGTAGGGACACTTGAGCCTGGAAACGAATTGATTCCTTTGACAAAGTGATTTCGATATCGTTGTACTCACCGCTTAACTTATGCGAACGACGTACTTGTTTGAGTTTGTCAATTTATTGAGCGCATCTCTGGATATCACGTGGCCACACACCAGCTTCATTGGGGGATTATTCTCAGTGCTCTGTTGACGTAATATAGGGCATGCGAATACCGAGTGGTAACGACTCTGTTTGCCCAAGTCAATTTCAATCTAAAATTCAGGGGGAGGAGGACAATATTAAAATGCCAACAATTGACTTGTGAATTCAATTGATATTATCGTTCTTACTGGAAGCTCATCCTTTCCATTCCAAATGCCCGTGACCTGTCTCTGTTGCATTACTTGCTTTATATTGAGTAATGCAGGCAGTGCTGTACATCCTGCATTCACGCTATAATTAAAAAAATCAATTAAGCGTGTGAGACTGATAATTTTCGATTGAAATCAGTTGTTGATTTTTGGTTGAATTGATCAGCTGAGCAATTGAAAAATTTCATGTTTTGGGTTAGAAATGGATTTACCAGACAGACAATGGACTGTCGACACTCAGGCCTAACAAAGTGCAAGCCTCTTTGGTAAAAACGTCATGGATATCCAGCCATAGTGTTGGATCCAATAAATGACTATAAGGTGAAGTCTGAATGCCATTGGGCAAATACAACAGTGTCCCCATCAGGGACTGCACCTCCTTCTCGTGACGATTAACAAATTGTGTTAAATGTTTTCGGGCGTACATAACAGCCTCAGCTTGACTGCTGGGGCCCTGTTCAACTAGTCTTATGAATTGTAGTCTATGGAGTTTAAATTCTAGGGATGAATCCTGGGCAAGAAGAGCTTCTCTGTGATTATAAGCCCACTCAAGGGCTGGCTCAAGATTCCTCTGCTTTAAACAATCGAGAATGTTGTTCAGTTCTGTGAATGGCTCTTTCCTTCCTTCATCAGCCCTTATTCCAGTTTCCTAACGACAAAATTCTACTTCATTACCAGCACGAGCAGAATTAATTGTCTCTAATCATCATTATTTTCTGAACAAATTGAGCAATTTTCTTGGATGAATACTCATCTCCAATCAACTTTAAATATCTCGACATTGGCTGAGTGAAATTCAATGATTTTTAGACACTTTTGGGGCAATTTTTTGCTCTTCAAAATGAGATATAATTCATCGAAATTGCATCACTTGTTCACAAGCTATTGATAATTAAAGTAGGTCAATTACATCTCACCCTTCCCTAGGAATTGTTATCAATAGTTAAATACATACAGCAGCGAACTCATCAGCAATATCCAGCATTCCCTGGCGATAAAAGTGTTGACAAATGACTTGATTCAACAGATGTATCTTCTCAACACTGTTGAACACATCTTCCCTACTTGTGCTAGCAAAGTCAGCTATGAAATTTCTGTCAATGGCTTTTCCAACTTTTGAGACTGTACTGTGTGACTCCCGGTGATTAGTTGCCAAATCCTGAACTGTATCACGTACTTTTTTCATAGCTTGCTTGAGTATTTGCACTTGACTCGGTGTTAACTCTTGTTCAGGAGGTGCTAGACAAGCCCAAGGGCACGAAAACATTAAATACCGAACAACATAATTCCTGGGGGGGGATCAATGAGAAATGACGAGCCAATGGCCTTGACAGATGCAAAACATTTTGTAAACACGTGAAATCATCCACAGCCTCTGGCTCTTTCTCTTTGTTCACCATGTAGAAACAAATGATAAATTGATGATTCAATGATAAACGTACCTTCCTCCAATTCACGCTTCAACGTCTCAATCTCATTGATCAAATCACTCAACACTTCACCAGCCTTCTCATTGATATCCTCAAATTTACGCAATACCTTGTCGAGCTCACGCTCAACCGTATTACACGCCTCCATTATTATCCGTGAGCGAATTATTTTGACTGTTCACTTGTTCACTTTTTCAAGATGAAAATTGATGTTATGTTTTTTTTTTTGTTTTCACGATGTGTGACTTGCAGTAGCTGTGGAAGTTATAAAAACACTGGGTAAAAATACTGGACTCGTTTTATTGTGACACTAATAATCAATAATAGAGCGAGCAGCGCCATCTTGATTTTGTTGGCTCTGTTGGTAATGTCAGTGTCGAATTTATTGACACGTCGTTAGAATTAATTGTAATTGTTTTTTGGATAATATCTTGGTATCTACCACTGGAAATTCTCTCACGAATTTATTGATCTATTTCACTTCATTCAGACAATTATATTATTCTATTAACTATGATAGATATTTATATACACAGCATTGGCTCGACATAACTCTTTGTTTAGATAAATAAAATTAATCAATGATGAATACTCGGATTATTTTTCACAATTATACACGAGAATTACGCCCCAAATCTTCCAGGAATGATGGTAAACATACTCGCAGATATTTTTGAGGTTAAATTAACAATTTAATTGCCTGCTTGCTGGGCTTTCTGGGCATTGAGTTCAGCAGCGGACAACGTAATTGGCAATCCTCCCTGGAAAAATTAATCAAGTAATTTAAGGTTTTGAGAGAGGGAGGGAGGAATTGTTGAAGTGTTTTGGAGTGGATATTCTCACCCATTCACGTGCCATCATAAGAAGAGTGTGACCGTCGAGCTTGGGACCTACTAGAGGATTCATTTGTGCCATATAACAGCATAACCAGCTAGAATAAAAGAAAAATTGTTTACAAGTGATTACTTCAGATTTACTGGCTCTACTTACAATAACCAGCAGGTGAAGGCTGTCAGCATGAGAATCACTTGGAGAATACTGGAATGAAGTGTGTGGAACTTAGTCAATTGTTCTGATTTTATCTCATTTTGATGGGATTTTTTTGAGCTCGCAGATGATGTGTATGACAATTGAGCTCTTGAATTATTACTTGAAGTACTGAGAATTGAAAATTAGTGATCACAAGTGACTTACCCACGATTTGGCCCCTTGGGGACCATAAATGGGAGGACAATGCCTACTCCACCCCAAGCAGCGGTGAAGAACAACACTGGAATCCAAGCAGCTCCCATTTTTTTCACTTTACACTATCACTTGATGATAATAATAAGCTTACAACGAAGATGAACGTTTGTCAATACTTTCGGGCGTTCTTCACTGATTTTCGGTCTTGGGATAGTCACACACAGTGAAGCTAGTCACATGAATCGGAAATGCCCGAAGTTGACCGAGTTATTATCAACTGTAGATATCCCAGATATCGCCTTTCGTTCCAAAATTTGGAATTTTCTCTTCTTAATTAATTACCCGACTCGCAAATTTTATTGCAGTAAGAAAAGAAAACAAATAAGGAAAAATTCCGATTGTATTTTCATGCCCTTAACGCAGAAAATGTTTTATTGAACGGAATTACTCCCTAAACGTAGCAAAATAATTCATGCAAAAATCCTAGTTATCAGCAGATAAACAAATTCACAATTAACGAAATCCACTGGGATTAAAAAAATCAATTAACATCTGTCTTCAGAATTTCCAGTTTCTTCTCAATCTCCCGAATATCCCCAATCCTCTCCGGAGTGCCGACAGCAGAAGGTGCATCACCTCCCCCAATGCTCGAATACTGGCTAGCCCTCTCGACTCCAAACGATGAATTCCCTCCACTCCCTCCGTCGCCGTTCCTCGACGTGAAAGAGCTGGAAATTCTGGACAATTGCTCAAGAATCCCAGTTAAATTCCAGCTCTCAGTGGTAAAATCCAAGTCCCTGCCACTGTCGAAGCTCTCCCTGGAGAAGAGATGCTGCCTGACACGACAGGACAGATCCCTCCTCAAGATATTCGCATTCTTGTTGTCCTCTGTATTCCTGTTCTCGTCGTTCTTCCCTCGTCCCTGGGTCTTCGGAGTTCTGTACATGATAATTGTCCTCTCCGTCCTCATAGTTCGCCCTTTCTCGATATACGGGATCAGGCACGAGAGATCGACCCCAGTTTTCTTAGTACTCCCCCTGGATTGAATAGAAACGATGGGCTTGTGTGTCTTGACAGTATAAGGAGTCCTAACAAACGTGAAACTCCCCTCGTCCCTCGGCAAATCGTGAACACTCGACGGGAACTTCAAGCTCGACCCCCGTCGTCCCCTGGACATCTCAGACAGCCCTTCCACCCCTAGAGAGCAGCTCATGACGACCACCAGAGCCGGCTGCAGTCGTTTAACAACATTAACCACGAGTTCACACCTCTTGATTACCCTCAACTGCTGAGCCTCAGTAGCTCTCTCCTTGAGAAGACTCTTGACAGCGGCATCGGTCTCGAAGATCGCAGCCTTCAGCTCTCGAATCATCATTATCGTCTGCTTGTCGATCCTCTCCCTCCCCACATCATCAACAGCTGTTGTAATCTGAGTGGCTAGAGTGCATGCCCGCCGCACGAGGACCTGCACCTGGCCCCGGGTAATCCCCTGACGACTGTCCAGATCGTCTGACATCCTCTGGACCCTCTCCTGGAGATCATCCAGAACAACCTGACAAAATGCCGACGAATCAATGATCAAATCAATTGCAATCCTCAATTTATTCATCTCCGATTGCCACTGGCTTGTGCACAATTTAATATTCACTCGCATCTCCTCATTACGAGGATTGAGGTAGAAGGATATTATCGAGGGAACCAGCTCTGCCTCCAGGGACTCGAGACTCGCCATGTGATTTTTTATCTTGGTCACTCGGTTGATGTCGTTGCAGCAGGCAATGGCGTACAGTCCAACCTGCATGACCTTATCTGTGACTTGGTCAAAGTCCTCGATGAGGTCGTTCAGGTCCTGTTTGTTTCTTTTGTCGGGAGTCAGGTTGTTGCCACACATCGCCACGAGCTTCTTGAGAGGTCCAAAGGGATCACTGAAGATCTCCAGGACCAGAGAGAGCACAGAGATATTGACTTTCCTTTCGAGTCTGTACAGGGCGTCAGTGAAGGTATTTATAAAGAGGGAATTCAACATGGCGTCAGGTTTGTCTGAGGTGATCTGCTCCTTTAGATTATCATACTCTGACATTATGGATTGACAGACTCCGGTGATTGCCTTGAAGTTCTCAGGCTCGCAGACTTGGGCAATTGCCATTGCATGGGAGAAGACATCCTCAACGGCAATCCAGAGTTCATTGCAGGAGATGATCTGCTCTTCTGGAGATTTACCAGAGAGATCGGCCACGAGGTCCAGCGCCAGATCCATCTTATGAACGAAATGATCGATCCTCTCCTCTTTCTCCTCAGCCTCCGCAATTTTTGCCTCGAAGACGTCGTTAATCATCTTCAGACACCAGCAGATTCTCGAGCAGATGTAGGCCTTGCAGGTGGAGATGGGGAGATTCAGCTCGTGCTGGGAGTGAACTACATTCGTCAGCATGGAGAAGGCAGAGCACAATTGACAGACATACAGGGCGAGCTTTTCCCTCAGGCATCTGGAGATCAGGCTCTTGCCGTAATCCTGGAGGGGACCCAACATATCCAGAAGACTCTCCCCTACTTCCTTTATGTTCTCAAAGTCCTCAATCTCGTTCACCTCGCCCATCTCTTTTATATAGACCAAGGCGTCCTGCAGCTGCTGCTTGAGATCGAAGTACTCGAGGTCTTCTAGATTCCTCAGAGCATTTGTCAGGTTCTCCAGGAACTTCACAGCAGTTGTTGTGGGGTCCTTGGGGGGCTTCGAGGGTGTTGTCGACATTGAGCAGAATTCCTGGATTATCGATGTTATCTTCGACTTCATCTCTTTGTAACCACCTCCATCCTCGCAGTAATTACTTTCCAATTGCTCCAATTTTTCATTCAGTGCATCAAGTTGAGAGAGGAGAATTGATTTCACTGAGGCCACATCAGCTGGGTCGTTATTGTTATCCTCGAGTAATTGATTCAATTTCTTGACCTATTGAAAAATTATACAACCAATTAATCTCTCCAGGAGTGAGGTCAATCCATCCTCTCAATCGTCAATATCTCCAGATTAGCAGAATCAAATTGCATAAATTTTTCTTCATTTTCAAGATCATGAACGTGGCTTGAAGAGGGTAATTACCAGTAATTACCTGTATCCCAATGGGCTTCACCAAATTATCCATCTTTCGTGTTTTAACCGACATATTTGCTCCACTTAGACACCCAAATAAACTTCACTTGTGAGTTCAAATGCTCATTTGTCCGTTAGGATGTAAACAAACTCCGTAACCAGGTGATGGTGTTTTTTTCTGCCGTCCAAGGGAGTGGTGGAGGTCAGTGCTGCCAACATGGCAGCCCTGAGTCACGATGATATCGCTCCTATCGATCCCTCACTGTTATTATTGCCAACTCCGGGTGATAAGCACTCGACAATAATGTTCTAGAAGCTGTCCACTCAATTTGTGCCGCATAATTATCGCATAATTACTGATATATCATCGAAATTATGGCCGTGAGTTTATAGAGGAGCCGAGATAGCATCGTAGCCTCGATTACCGGTGAGTTCTGGGGTACAATATAATTTTTTTTTCGTCAGTTACTCGGCTGAATCATGGACTATGTCCACCATGTGCTCTCTATTTTGGTAGATAACGAGAGTTTTATATGCAATCTGTCGTGTTTAATGGGATTTTTGCCAATTCAGAATGCTCTCGTGCTTGTAGGGCCAATGCTCCAATTTCCTCACCCAAAGTTATGTAATTGTCAAATTATGGGAGTGGGTCGAGGCCAGGAAATTTATGGAAATGTTGTTACAATTGCGAGAGGTAATTGAATAATTAATTTTCCAGGGAATCGAATGGGAAAAGTATTCAGGGGTCTCTACGAGGGCCACGAGTGTCACGAGGAGGACTTGAATTTAATTATTTGACTTCACCGGTTGGATTTTCACTCGTGTCAATAATGGTCAAGTATTATGAGAACAGCACGACTTTCCAATTTGACTGGAGTCAGGTTGCTCAGGGCTTCTGGAAGCGATACCCCAATCCCCACAGGTAAATAATCATTCGAGTGTTTGTGAACGTGTGTGTTTGTGAAGATTAATAAAAAATTCTAGTGCAGTGAATTTGCCATAGAATATCTTATGTCATTGTACACTGGAATCGTGAGATGGGGTCCAAAGTTCACTGGGGGGTTTTCATTTCAGTACGCACGTCCTCAGCGAGGACACGATATCGAGGGAAGTGAGGGATGGCAAATTGTACACAAAGAGGCTGCTAACTAAGACAAATAGGGTGCCCAAGTGGGGAGAGAGGTTTATAAGTAAAAATGTTGTTAAAATTGTTGAGGAGACCATTGTTGATCCTAAGAAGAAGACCTTGACGTCGTACACGAGGAACTTGGGGTACACCAAAGTTATGGTGAGTAGTTTTGTAGGTTAACCATTGGACGGGGTATCCTTGCAATTATTTTCATCGACAATTAATAATTTCAGAGTGTCATTGAAAAAGTTGTTTACGAAGTATCAGAGGAGAATAAAAATTGGACAGTTGCTCACAGATCAGCGTGGATTGATAGTTCAGTATTTGGCTTTAGGAGTGCCATTCAGGCATTTGGCCTAGACAGATTCAAGAAAAATTGCATGAAGATGAGCGGTGGCTTCAACTACGTTCTTGCTCACATGTTTCCAAGCACAGCCCAACACATGAGTCCAACCCTAGCACAAATGGGATTCGCTAATTATGTAAGAATCCTAAACAAATGATAAATCATCAATGAAAGAGTAGAGAAAACAATCCACTGGTTTCTTTTTGGGGAATTAATTATTGATCTCGCAATTTTTAGGATGAACTGTCAATGACAAAGCTTACACACGCAGCTGAAGATCTTCAGCACTCGCTTCAGGACAAAGCGGAAAAAGTGAAGGATGCTGCGAAGAAAGCCACAGACTTGGCGAAAAAGAAAGCCGGCCCGATGTACGTGGCCTGTCAACCGAATCAGTCTTAAAGCAAAAAAGCCCATCAACATTTCGTTTGTACTGATTTTTAACTTTCTAACTGAGGAAGACCAGAGGGTAATCCCGAAAAAGCAAGAGATATCCCTAAATTATTAAATTTCCGTCATTAATTGACAGAATTATTCCCTAAATTTCCAAATTGTTACCACATTTCCCGTGTATAAAAAACATTAACATCCAAAAATGTTAAATCAATGAGTATTCCACTATCAAAATTATTTCACAAGTGAGCAGAAATTTCCTGTCACCTAATGATTGTCTTGATCATTTAAAAATAGTTAAAAAATTAATTTCACGAGTGATTATCCCTCCCGAGGGGCTGCATAATTAAAAAGTCACTAGAGAAAGCAGAGTTAGAGACTTTAGCTTTCATTTCACCCGGTTCTCTCACTTTTTCCTAATAAATCATTCCTCGTCGATGACTGCCCGTGAATTTTGTGAAGTTTCAGACTAAAGAATATCCACTGATTCCCAGTAACGATCAGATAATATATCTGTCGAATAAATACCAGACAAGAATGAAAATGAAAGTGCATTTCCACATCTGTCGAGTCATACGAACGACTCGCCGAATATTTCATCAAAGTCACGAGCCATAAGCAAGCATAATAGTCATAAAAGCCACGTCTACACCGAGAACAAATTATTTGCGTTAAATATTTGATAAAGATAATTTTTTTTCTCTCCCAGTGTATCGATTAGGGACGATAAACAGCCCAGCTGTGACATGGGCCGAGTGAATGCAAGTAAAAATCGTCAGCAATGGCGCAATATTAATAATTTCTGTCATCTCTAAATCTACAATTAGCGGATATGTGCAAACTGCGTTGAATCATGTAAATAGAAAATTCACAAGCCATTTTATAACTTCGTTTTCTTAGATATCGATGTTTACATAATTATAGTAAATAACTATGAATTATTGATATGTTGAAATGACTTTAGAGTGTCAATAAATCTGGCAAACTAGGCAAACGATTCTCATGAATTTAATCCCGTGTCAATTTATAGAAAAAGAGATACTAAAAAATCCGCGAGAGAATTCTATGAGTTCCTGAGACAACGCGGGAGCAGAGGAAATTAAGAAAATGCCATGGGTTCCATGGAAATGACGTTGACATTATGTGTAGTGAGTGTCCTCGTTACACTCTTCAATTGTAGATTAAAAAATCCGTGTTAATTGTCATTCTTTGCGCTAATGAGTACGTTTATAGAGTGTCTCGCAAAGCTGTAATTCGACTCATCGTAAACTGCAGTTTTCTGAGTAATTCTTTAAGAATTCTTTCTTCTAACCGGGCCTCAATATTCATATCAATTTATTATTTATTTGTCCCTACGGAACCGAAGCGCCTTTGGAGATTTTCAGAGAATTTCTGGGGAGCGATTTTGCGCGTTAATGTCGACATAAAAAATTATTTTTTTTCTCCCATTAGATGGTGCTTCAGTCAACCAATGGACTAACTGGGTGCCTTTTGGGACACACAGCACCACGCACAAAAAAGTGGAGGCGTCAAAATCTGCGTGCTCCAAAATTATGAAATTAATAATAATTAACATTTAAGACATCCATCAATATTATGCTGGATTAATAGTTACAATTGAATGATCTCCATTACGTCAGTGTTAAAGAAAAGTGCTACAATGCAGCCTGGAAGGGTATTTAGTGTCAACTATGTGTTCATTCTTTCGATCATAATGGATATTTCGTACCTAGGGAGGTAAAATAAGAATAAGGAGGCTTGCTCACGTGCAGAATTACCGCCCGAGCCGAAGGCGAGGGTGGTAAGCACGTGGGTAAAATCTAGATACTTTGATTAATCGCTTATATCTCGGGAACAAATGGGCCGATCAACGCGAAATTAATTGCGTTCGAAAGATCTCGAGGAGCTGAACCAGATTCTGCACTTTTTAGGGAAAGTCAAATTTTGAGAAAAACGGAAAGGCTATAGCCTTTCCATTT
>JAPYZM010003176.1:0-33002 GCA_030522845.1 Psyttalia concolor
ATCTCAATGTGTCGGAAAAGCACTTTTCAGTCACTCGACGCAAAGCGGAGAGTGACTGAAAAGTTACTTTTCCAACACAGCGTGATGAAAAATATTGTTTGTAACACGTGAAAAACGCGATTTTTGACTCGCAGGAATATATCACTCGCCTTCGGCTCGTGATATAAACCTCCCACTCACCAAAAACCATTTTTTTTCACTTGTTACGAAATATAAAAGTTCGATATATATGAAAAATAGTATATTTCATAACAAGTGAAAAAAAATGGTTTTTGGCAAGTGGGAGGTTTATATCGCGAGTCGAAGGCCAGTGATATAATCCCACGAGTCAAAAACCACTTTTTTCACGTGTTACGAACAATATTTTTCATCTCAATTTGTCGGAAAAGCACTTTTCAGTCACTCGACGTGAAGCAGACAGTGACTGAAAAGTTACTTTTCCGACACAGCGGGATGAAAAAGTAGTTTTCAACGAGCGTGAGCATTAAAATCCGAGCCAGAGGCGAGGGTTATAATCACCCAAGTTGGAAACTTCTTTTTTTCACATCTATCGAAAAATACAATATGTGAAAGAGGGCGTAAAAGAAATTCTTACATGATTTATTAACAATTTTTTGGTGCAACGGAGCAACCAATTCCACTAAAACATACACCTTAAGCAAAAAAAATAGTCTACCCACCGTATCCCACTTTGCCATCATCCTCTCCTTCTCAAACTTGGCAAATTCCCGCCTATCATGAATAGTCGTGACCATTTTCCACAGAAGCAAGAAGGCCAGCCCAATGAGAACGATAGCAGCAATGACCCCTAGAATAATTCCCGGTACAAAAATCGTGGGAGGACACTCCCTCTCCTTCTGTGCCTCGATGATCAAGCAATTCTCCTCATTATAATAATACTTGAAATGGTTCTTGCAGTCGTGTTCATCGATAAACATACAGGCCTCCTCGTCTTTATCAATATCAATCTGGACAGTCTCCACACCGTAAATATTTTTGTAATTCTTGGTGACATTACACACAGTGTAGCACTCCTCCTTCGTCATATTTCCAGTCTCATGTACTACGCATTGAACGCAGGGTCTCAGTTCCTCGCAGAGACTGGCACAAGAGGGGCATTTATTACAGTACTTCCCCGAGTACCTGATGTCCCCCTCCTGATGACACTTGCACTCGCCGCATATACAGTCCCCATGATCTGAGCAGTATTTTCCAGAATTGGGTGCCATACACGTTTCTTTCGAGGTCTTGCAGCTGCAGCTGTCCCCCTCCCAGCCAGGATCACAGGCGCAATTACCGCACTCGCACCTTCCATGGCCAGAGCACAGAATTCCCTTGTTCCTCTCGCAGGAGAAATTATCGCACTCGCAGTAGCGACCGGAGAATACCTCCCCGGAGTCCCCTCGCCTGTGGCAAATACACTGGCCACACTCGCAGTCACCTCTGCCAGAACAATCGGGCTTAGAGTCATCGGGCCTACAGGCATTCGTCTCATTAACGTAGTGAGGAGTATTATCGAGTTTGGAGCATTGGCAGGCATTTCCAAAGACCCCATCGTCGCAGTCGCAGATACCACAGGCCAGAGTTCCCCTTCCATTGCAAGCTGAGGATCTTGGCTGATACATTGGCCCTGAGTGCTCACACTCGCAGTCGCAGATCATCTCCAGGTTGACCGTCAAGGTTTCGTTGATCCCCACTGGGTAGATCTCAAACGTCTGCTTCCACTGAGTTTTATTTGCTGGGCAAGCTACTACTTCTATGACTGCTGTGAAGTGTACGACATTTCCCACTTTCAAGCCATCGCATTTGGAAGTTTCAATCTCGGGCCCTCCCAGGCATTTCGAGTAATAGCGGACCTTTATCATGCTGCTCGCTGTATCCTTCATCTCAACGGAGCTCGAGATTTTGTCGTACTGCTCGCGGATGAGGGAGACAATATTGCTGGAGTCATTGAGGAGTTTGCCGGCAAAGGATCCTTCAACGTGTTTTGTCAGTCGCTTGTAGATTCCTATTTGCTCTTCGGTCACTGCCCAGATTATGTTGATGGCGTTCTGTTTGACCTTGAGATTTATTTGGGAAATACTGGGGTAGTCTTGTAGGGACGAGTGGGTGTACAGGCCGGTTCTGTCCAGATGGCACTCACCATCATTGGGCTTAATGATGCCTCCGAGCTTTCCGTCCCCTGCATAGTGGAATCCAGCATCAGTTGAGAAGACCAAAAGCCGTCTCGCCTTTTCTCGCCAACCGATCTCTCGTCTGCAGACGATCGCCTGCATTATCGCGTCAAAACCACCCTCTGGGGCGTCAAGGTTACCTGAGACCTCGGCATTGCTCACAAGACTTGCGAAGGCACTTGTGTCCGTGGATAGGGTCATCACGTTTCTGTAGCCGTAAGGGGCTGCGCAATCCTTACAAGGGGCGATCAAAGACTTGGGCATCGTATTCACGTAGGGCATAACAACTTTGTCAACGAAGCTGCCGAAACCCAGGCGGAAATTGCTTGTGATTTTGCTCATCTCGGAGACCAACAGTTGACCCAGGGCCGAGAGCTTCTTCTGGTCGTCCTCCATGGATTTGGAGAGATCCATAAGATAGTAGAGATCCACTGGGTAATCCTCTGCTTGCGAGTAGGAGAAGGTCATTCTATAGGCCTCGTTTATTCGGAGTTTTAGATTCACTTCCTGAGGCCAGAGCTGAACTGCCTCTTGCTTTGAGGAGGAAGAGGAGGATGAGGATGAAGAGGCGGAGGAGGAAGAAGAGGAGGTGGAGGACCAAGAGGAGCTCGATTCTGATATGGAACCACCGCTCATCGAACCTCCAGACCCACCAGCTATGAATCCTCCTTTTGTGAGATTCTTATAGCGAATCATGCTAAAGACGTTGTCGGGGTTTATCGTAAACTCTTCGGAGCAGGCCTCCAGTATCTTCGGATTCTGGTTTGGACGGAAACAGCGATTCTCTGCGAAATTCTACGGGGAAGGGTGGGTTAAACAGTCATTCATAATCGAGTGTTCAGAAGTGAAGCTAAATTGGAGATTTCACGTGCCTTTTGCTTCTGTACAATTAAATTTTTAAGATGTCTTGAAATCGAAAATCAATAGCTAGGTTTTTGTTAATTTATATTGTACCATTAATGGCTTAATTAATTTCTTAAATTAATACTTCGTGCTTAAATAGTTGCGGATAAACGTCGTCAATCACCTATTTGATCGGTTCCATAAATCACAAGAAATGCTTAGTAATACTGGAATGGTCAATAAACGTTTGATAAGCTTGATAAGCGAAATTCTCCAATTCTCAACTTATATATTCAAAAATAAAACATTACTCACCGGTTGTGCACACCAAGCACAAGTTGATGTACGTATGCACTCGTGGCATTTCAATTTACTAAAGCACGGATTTGATCCTGACGTCTCCGAATTGGAGTAATCGCCTGTCACCCCAGCGGCCCATATCGCCAGGAATATGGTCAGGGTGAACGATAAGCTGCCCATCATCCCTGAAAATCACACGATTATTTCCTTTCGGGAAGAGGAATAACACTAATTGAAGGGCCTCATTATCTAAAAATATTGTTTGTCTCTCATTGCAATCAAAATTGGGGACACGCTCTGCGTATAAAAGATATTCAGGAGTCACCGGAGTCGCTGCTATTGACTCTCCTCGCTATTATTAAGTCACTGACTCAGTTTTCTTGGCAACCGTTGATTCAACGTTACTTACACCTCACGGATTCTCGGTATTTTCATACAGAGAACACACTGATGTTTTATCAAGGAAATTTGGCCGCTTATCTCACAAGATACTTTTCTCCCTTAAACTTCTCAGTTTCTTTCTGGGAATAAACAAATGAAAACTGCATTCTCCAATGTAAAAAATATAAAACAAAATTCTTGTTGCCTATTCATGTCTTAACGTCCAGTAAGATTTGTACTAATATCACTTATAGTTATTCATTTTTAATTAAATTAATTAAACGAGAAAGAAAATTGAAACGTAAAACAAATAGGTGGACGTGGATAAGACCAGAAGATATTCACTGATCCTTTCAAGTAATTTTTTTTCCTCCAAAAAACTATTCTTCGAAGGCAAGCCGTAAATAGTTCAATCTACCCCGGTCACATTTGTCCAGAGGGAACGAGAGAGTGAAAAGTGTCCGAGGATGATAAATAAAAAAATAATCAGCTAATTAAGCCTCTACGATTTAGCTCAACCAGATTGGGTTGATTCTCAATGAAGTAAACAAAGGGAAAGAAATGTCAACCGATAACAACAAAAACAATTCCCGAAAAAAGTAGGAAAATAGTTACCGCACCGATTCTTAGACAAGTCGTACGAGGCTTATCCTATAACGATTAAATCCCTAAAAAAATCAACGTCAAAATTGAGGTGCACTTTAGGTGCGGTCGAAAACCAGCTCACCCACGCTTCCTTTCGACGCGCTCTCGGTGTTACTCAACACCCTTCTAAGTTTCGTTTCAACAATCGCACAAAAAAACTTGTGTCCATTAATGGCTCGATACGATGACAATGGGCAAAAGTCGATTATGCTTGACACGAATCAGAGCCGAGTGAATGATGCACTAGAGGAGTTCGATATATTTGTGATAAATTGTTGAAGAGAGAGATGTCGTCATGGTTATTTTTATTTTATGACTTTGCGCACCCCGAAATCATCCCACATCACTTTCTCGTTTGTCACCCGGCGGGGAGGAGATAATTAATGATCTTGTTGGGCACAATTCCTGGCAATTTCTTACTTTTTGTCGGTTATTCACGGGGTGATAGTCCACTTCACTGGTACATTACAGTAACCGTTCCAAGAGCAATGTTTTATTATTTTTTTATTTTTTTATGTCGTTTTGACTGGATTACCATAAAAGGTAACTCGTAATGCTCGCAATTCAGTGGAAAGACTTGAACTATCACGATCAACTGCCGACGAAGCTGCTGGGAAGATGTTTTCATGGGCTTGATTGCCAGGAGATTCCGTTAGATGGCCCCCTCCCAGTTCTTGGGACGATGTTCAGGGTCAAGTGTTGATGTCCTCGGGGGTGACGGGATGAAAATGTTGTGGCAGCAGTGGAGAGATCGCACATCATCGGAAGCATTCGGCCATACTGGTGATAATATGAGAATGGTGCTGAATGAGTACCCCCACTCTTTCAAGTTGATGCAGAAGCCTTTGTCCCTACTAATCAATCCTGTGGCCCTTCTCATACCGTCACCAGTATAGAAGGGAGTTGAAGGAAGGAGGGTTTCGCTTTTGTACTTCTATGGCTCTACATATTCTCGGTTGGTCATAAATTTGCCAAAAATTCCGCTGTAACGACTGTACACGAATACAACTGTATGTAAGTTCTACCTGAATGTCTACAAATTATATGCCGTCGGGGAAGCATGAACGAGCCACCCCCTCCCCCGTTTTCCATCTTTTCTTCACGTAGTTCATTCCCACGTGACCGTAGGAAAGCCACCGGTAGGGGGATTCCCGCGAATTTGATCAGTAGCCATTGCTCCTTTGTCCGATCAGATTAAAAAAAATCATAACAAGCGAGGGCTCCCAATTTTTGTCAGGTAAATCGCCTTCTTTATATGAATATTCGGTGTTGCTATGTAGAGGAATTGTTTTCCATTCGATCTATCAATTCTACTTGTCTGGAAATCCTTGAGTTTTTCAATTTGTGATTATTTTTTTAATCTATGGATGGACGACTCGTGTAAGACGAGGCTCCTGGAATTCGTAGATTTGCATGAAAATTCTCGGGGATCCATTTCTAACCTGGGATAGTTGAGAATTGCAACTTACTCTAACGCCAGCAACCTGTTGTCGATGTTATTTGCTTCTTTCCCTTTTTCCCAAGGTTCTTTGGAAAGATGGTAAAAATGTTTATAATTTAATTTTAACACCTGGATCATTTTGTTGATTCTCCAGTCATGTTTTTGCCAATTAATTTTTCTAGATTTGATCTATTCATTTGATTTGTCTCAAATTCCTTTCATGATGATTAATTCGAGACTGTTCTTGCATTTTACTGGGGGAGGAGCAATATAAGGTGAATTCGCTAGTGTTTTGAGGAGAAAGTATTTTTTCATTTTGTATTGAAATGATACCTGAATTGATAACTGAAGGGTCCAAAAAACTCTCGCCAGTGGCCGTCGATTATTTTTGCTCAAAATCAGGTCGTTGATAAAATTGTAATAACGACGTGTCAGAATTTGTATCATAAAAATCTCATTATTGGACACATATTCGTTTCTTTTTTGTACATAAATTTTTCTAGATTCAGTCTGGTTCCTTTCGTTCATCTTAAGGAGCAGGTGCAATACCGTCCGTGCATTACCTCGGTATCATCATGACTATGTATCGAAAAGTAATTAACAAATGGTAACCAAACCGAATTTTCCTCGGGTCATAATTTGCTAATTATTTCACGTGTAATTAGTCACCGCAATGTTGGCGTTTCACGTTTTTACTTTCTCGGCCTAAACTCATTTTAAGTTATTTCATTTGAGATTGCTCTTTTAGATTTGCGACGAGGGTTTGATGTGAGGAAGATTCCACCACCATTCTTAGGGGAAGTAATTCTTCAAATCGCATGGCAACCTTTCACGAGTTACTGTCTAGCATACCAAAAGAACAATAGATAACACTGAAAACTTCTTGTCAACTGCCATAGTTCTTGATCCCAACGGGTTCATTGAAAAAACCACAACAACGAAGGTCACCAAATAAATTCGTTAGGATTTGGTTTATGTCATTTTATTCATCGTAAAATCCGACGACGTTACTTCATTGGACATTATTCTTGGATGTTATTCAGGAACTATGGGTGTAAAAAGATTTTCCGACATTTTGATAAAATATAATTATTTGATATATCGGAATGCTCGTTGATTAATTTCTAATCCACAAGCAGAGAACTTTGATATTGGCAGCCCGTAAATCCTCTCCTCTGTATTGCTGATGTTCCCATCAGGTCGACAAAAAAAATCATAACATCGAGTGTTCTGGAATTTTATCGAATAATTCTCTCTGTTTGGATCTACATTCGTTCTGCGAAGTAGAGAACCTTTATTCTTCATAAATGATCACTGAGAGTTGGATTAAAGGACGATTGAATGACGATTGACAAAATGGTCGAACGTCAATTGGGCCATATTTATGTCAGCAGCTATTTTTTGATACAATGATTTCTGGGGATTCTGTTGCAGGATGGCCGACGAATGGGAAGATAGTCCGGTTGCCATGAGTGCCAATGACTCGTCACGTAATCAGAGTCGTAGTTTTGAGACACGTGAGTGGAAAAATTCAGCACGAAGTGGCAGAAGAGACGATGGATACAATAACCGCGGAGGGGGTGGATACAATAATAGGAAAGATGATGGCTATGGTAATAGAAGGGACGACGGATACAATAACCGCGGAGGGGGTGGATACAATAATAGGCAAGATGACGGCTATGGTAATAGAAGGGACGAGGGATACAATAATCGCGGAGGGGGTGGGTACAATAATAGGCAAGATGATGGCTATGGTAATAGGAGGGACGATGGGTATAATCGGAGAAATGAACAGAACTCTCGCCGAGAAAATGAAAGCTACAAGAGTGGAAACGAGGATGCCATGGTGATCTACGTACCTCAGCAGATGGTGGGAAAGATCATTGGACGTGGAGGATGCAAAATCAAAGAACTGCAGGATGAGAGTGGAGCCAGGATCTCGGTAAGTCCAATATTTCGGCGAAGAGAGAAATCTCATTGAATATGAGAGTCGAATATTTCCGTGAAAAATTGATGTGACGACAAACAGCAAAAATGTAATAAATATTCTTAATTTGTTAATTACTGAAAATTTCAGCGTAATTGGTACCCTTCGTTTACGTTTTGAGCAGAAGTGAAGCGAAATAGGGGGAATTCATATATTTCTGCATATAAAAAATGTGAAATTGCGTTCATTTCTCAGTAGACTTTGAAGTTACATTTGTTTACTAATAGTGAAAATCATCGAACCTCCTCAACAAATTTGTCTTTGGGTATTCGATATGACTTTCCACAAAATCAATCGTATACAATGCAGAGTAACGTGATGTCTGTCAATGAAAAAATCAATGTTATTGACAAATAAAAATTCGTGACCTATCTTGATTTGGGGTCGACGTCTTCCTTCTTCAAATAAGGAAAAGGAAATGAAAAAATGTAGCGAAAGAAATTGGATTAACAAATTTTGGTTTCTAAAAAAATCGTGAGACTCCCTCTTGATTATTTTACAAAAGTTGATATTTTTTCCTATTTTTTGTTGTTTAATTGTTAGGAGGTTCAGACGAATGTATGGATAGGAAAATTCGAGAAACATACGAGTTCCGTACTAACCAGTCTCAATTAATTTGTTCCTAAAATACTTCAAATGAAATTTTTTTAATGTATTACCAATTGATTTTTTCCCCTCTGTCAATTTAACAGATTGATAAATCTTACCAAGGCGACGACGCAGCAGTGAACATCAAAGGTTCGAAGGAATCTCAGGATCGCGCAAAGGCTCTCATAGAGGAATTAACAGGCGATCAGTCTCATTCCTCGTACACATCTTCTCGAAATACAAATTACGAAGACTCCTCTCATCAAGTAGAAAGTCAAGTAGAAAATCAGTCTTCTCAGGCAGCTGCCCCGGCCTATAACCCTGATCCCATTGACTTTGGAGATTTTGATTGGACAAAAGCCAATGAGGAACACGAAAAATTCCAGAAGGAGCGTTGGAAGAACCTCAAGCCCATGACAAAAAATTTCTACGAGGAGTTGCCAGAGGTGCGAGATCTCACTGAAGAGAAAATTGCTGAGATTCGCGCTAACAGGAATAATATCGAGTGTCGGAGAGTTTTCGAGAACGAGAACGAGGAATTTAAAGTGCCCAATCCAATCACATCGTTCCATCAAGCTTTTCATAATTATCCCGAGGTCCTTGATGAGATCAAGAAGGCGGGGTTTGAAGAGCCTAGTCCGATTCAGTGTCAGGCCTGGCCTATTCTCCTCAGTGGCAAGGATATGATTGGAATCGCCCAGACTGGAACTGGAAAGACTCTTGCTTTTTTACTTCCAGCTATGATTCACATCGATGGACAGCCGGTTCCTCGGAACGAGAGGGCTGGACCTAATGTTTTAATTATGGCTCCAACGCGAGAATTGGCACAGCAGGTATTACACGAAAATATGCTCGTGAAAAACGTGATTTGAAAACAATTGTTCATCTTGAAATCGTCATTTACGTTAGTGAAAAATCTTAAATTACGAGATTAATCACCTCATTTACAAGAAAAATAACGCAAATTACGTCATTGGTCTCGTAAGTTACAATCTGAATCTTGTATTTCCTTGATTTAGATCGTACATGACGATTTTAAAAATGGAAATTATCATTTTTAATTTAAAACTACTTCATTGTTTATGTACTTTTCATATTAAAATCATAAACTACTGAGGATGGTGCCGTAAATTACAAGAATTCTATTTTCTTCAATAAAAAAAAAAAAAATATGAGACATTGTTCCCTGGCAATATCTCTGAATCGAAGAAAGATAGCATAATTTTGTGCTCAAAAAACAACTTTAAAAAATTTTAGTTACGTCAATCTTGTAGTTTGTGTTGTAAATTCATCATTTACGAGATTGAGATTGTAAATTACGGGAATAATCATGTAATTTACATTATTCGACTCGTAAATTCCATTAGTTCTGCCCGTGTTTCCCGAGAATATTTTTTAAATGCTCATTTTCAACTTTTATTATTGCTCCCGAATAGAAGATTTGCAATTCATGCCTTTCAGAAACTTAGTTTACCTAGAAATGACGTGAAATGCCATTAAAATTAGAGATGATGTTTTTTCGTTGAAACATTTTCATAGATTTCCGCAGAAAAATAATTTTAATGAATGTAAAAAATCTGCAATTCTGTAATTTAAATCAGCTCTACGGCGGTCAAGAATATCATCCGGACGACCCTACCGATTTAGATATTTTTCGTAGTTTTTCTTACACAAAGGCTACCTTTTTTCCTATTCATTTTTTCCGAGTTGCCATAAGAGCGCGTATTAAATGAAATGTTTACAAAAATTCCCGTGTTCGAATCCTTTCCCTAGTCTATCTAGGTTTTTACCTAGGATTTTTGCAGAAAACAAATAAAAAAAAATTACATTTTAAAAATTAACAATCTCTAAATTTTTCTCACGCCCGTGGCCGTGTGGTCGAGTACTAGATTTGCCAATGATCTGCTGCTTCACTGCTGAGCAGTAGACTCGAATAGACAACTGTACTTGAGCAGGTGGTTCCCTCAACTGAGGTTTTTCCTCGTCCCTCGGCGAATGCGGTACTGAGGTTGGGAGCGTGGTACAGGAACAAATAGTAAAGAGCGAAAAGGGTATACGAACGAGAACAATTTCAAAACAATCTCTCAATTTTTGAACGTTCTTTAACCATCACTCACATTTATTTCATAAGTTAGAGTTCATGAGACCAAAAATAAAAAATAAAAAACAATCAAATACTGGAAGGATAGATTTACAAAAAATGCGTGAATATTATTAATAACAAAATTCCATTATTCCTTGTTGCAGATCAGCAAGGAAGTCGGCAAGTACGAGTACAGAGGTATCAAGGCCGTTTGCCTGTATGGTGGAGGATCACGTCAGGAGCAGATGGCAAAAGTCGATAAAGGTGTTCAAATCGTGATAGCAACTCCAGGAAGACTAAACGATCTTGTGGCATGTGGTTCTCTGAACGTTAAAGAGGTAACATATCTCGTTCTGGACGAGGCCGACCGAATGCTGGACATGGGATTCGAACCTCAGATACGCAAAACCCTTCTGGACGTTCGTCCAGATCGTCAGACAGTGATGACAAGTGCAACTTGGCCCCAGGGCGTTCGCCGTCTCGCACAATCCTACATGTGTGATCCAATCCAAGTCTGCGTTGGATCCCTTGATCTCGCTGCCACTCACACAGTCAAACAGACCATCATCATCTGCAAGGACGAGGAGAAAACGGATATTCTTAAAGAGTTCTTCGAGAACATGAACAGAGACGACAAAGTAATTGTTTTCTTTATGAAGAAGACTCGAGTTGACGATTTGTCGAGTGAACTCGCTCTCTCTGGGGTACATGCCCAGAGTATCCATGGGGGACGTGATCAGATTGATCGAGAGCAAGCACTTGAGGACATAAAATCAGGTAAATAAAATTGATTTAATTTGTTGTGCAATTATTTTATAGTTTACTAAAGCCAACGGGTTTTGGATGTCGCTGGGAACATTCGAAAATAATTCCCAACATTCCAAGCATTTTCCTCTCGCCAATTTTTGTGATATGTATTGTAAAATGCAATTTTTGTTTTTTTACTTCTGAATAGAAGCCCTGAGTTTGTCATGTTTGTATAAATTTAGTTTAACTGGGAGTTTTTGTTTGCAAGCTATAAGGTAACAACATCCTGATGGCTATAAAAAAATATATACCAAATTACATAGAGGTATATGAAGACATCATTCATTTCTAGTTATGAGGACACTTGACCATTTTCAGGGACAAGAGACCTATTACTTCTCATCCTGCTGAAGTGCTGAAGTAATGGGTTCTCTGATGCTGAGAATTAAATTACTTATCAAGAGCTTTCATAATTTTGATCGACAAAGGATTACTTTTTATCACTCAGTCCGTAAAGCACTACTTCACGGCCGCTTCGCGGCCGTGAAACACCGCCCACAGACGTCGTGACAAAAAATATTGTTTGACACACGGCTGTGACAGAACTCGCCTTCGGCTCGTCCTGTAACCTCATATTCGCCAGAAAAGTTCTTCACGGCCTAGTGTCAAAATGTACTATTTTAATATCAAGTGTTTTGTATCATCCTCGTTCAAAGTATTTTCCTCTCAATGAATAGTTTGTCGAGCTACGTTAATTATCTCCAATATAAGGACCACTGCATTCATTCGATCTTGTTTCATTGCAAAACAGGTGACGTGAAGATTCTTCTCGCCACCGACGTCGCCTCTCGAGGGATTGACATTGAGGACATTACCCACGTCTTTAACTATGACTTCCCCAGGGATATCGAGGAATACGTCCACAGGGTCGGGAGGACTGGACGTGCTGGCAGAACAGGGGAGAGCATAAGCTTGATTTCCAGGGGCGACTGGGCACTTGCTAGGGAGCTCATTGCTATCTTGGAAGAAGCCAGTCAAGAGATACCGGAGGAACTCTATAGTATGGCTGACAGGTACGAAGCCTGGAGGAAGCGGAAGGACGAGGAGAGAGGAGAGGCCAGATCCTATGGGGGAGGTAGTGGGCGCTATGGGGGTGGCGGTCGGGGAGGACGAGGGGGCGGGAGAGGGGGACGACGAGATAAATGGTAATTTTTACCATTTTTTTCATATTCAAAATTATATTTTATCTTCGCACAAAAAGGAGTTAATGGTTGAACTGGTGGAGTTGAGTCTTAACATTTTTTTATAGTTCATTTATGCATAATTGGGCTTCGTCATGCATTTTTTGATTGAATTCCATAACTATTATCGGATCTGGAATTATTAGATGTATATTCTTTGGAAATATATTAATGAAAAAGTTACAGCCATTTTTGACAGGAAGTTTTTGATAACATGATGAGAATTTTTCATTACTTACGACTAAGCGGAATTCTTCTCTAATAATTCTCAGGAATGTAGATCTGGAACTTCATAGGCAATCTCAATTGCAGAATAAACTATTGTTTACTATTGTTAACTGTTGTTTTAATTAGTGAAAGATAAATATTCTCAATACTTGAGTTAACCATTCTGTTGAGTCTCAACTCTTCTCATAATTTATTTATTTTTATAATTGCGATTTGCCATGAAATTTTTTCTTGGATGCAATGATACGAAACATAAATTGAAACTATCAGATGCGTATCCTTTTCTTTAGAAATATAATCATGAACAAGTTATAACTATTTTGGAAGGCAAATGGTTGATAAATTGTTAGAAAGTTTTCATTATTTATGCCAAAGACAAAGACGTCTCTGATAGTTATCAAAAAACTTTCATGCAAAATCTCAATTGAGGAGTAAATTATTATTTTAACTAGTGGAAGGTAAATATCTTCAGTTTTGAATACTAAATTCATAATTTATAGTCTTTCCTATTATTTAACGCGTGTATTACACGAAACATTGTTTTTTTTTTCTGGCGTTTTGGTTTTACAAGTCAAGGAGACTAATTACTTATGATTTTTTTTTAATTCAGCCATTACTATTCGTTCCTAAGTCTACGTAGCTAATTAATGCAACAAATAAAAATTAAGAAATGGTTAATATTCCTCAGTTTATTAGAACATAGTTTGAAAGATAAGTGGCTATCTTACTACATAATATTTTTTGACTTATATCATAATACTATATAAAATATGAAAATGTTATATATTGTACACAAATGTTTATCAAAGAGTTTGTATTTCATATATTCATTTTTCATACAAAAATAAAAAAACACTAAGTACAATCATGTCTACAATTGGCCCCTAAATTATTTCTAAATTAATTCTACATAAAATGAACATGAAGTCTTATGGATGAGAATAATGGACATAAAAAGAATATAAATATTCAAACGTAAATTGAAAAGAAAAAGGGAAACAAGGGAAATGCGATATAAAAGTCATTGGGATCAAAATGGCATCAGTGTTTCTTCAGATAGAAAATATTTAGCTGTAGACTTTGAAATTGCGAGTCTTCGTGTATTTTTCAGCGAAGATTTTTCCTGTTGGTGTTGGCATCGAGAAGGCAATATCGTCGAGGGTTAAAATGTATCCATAGAAGTAATTAGTTCTGCAACAAAAAAAATACATTAATCAAATTATAATCTGGAGATTCGGAACTGATAACTGCCAAATTGTGTCGAGAATAGAGCGATTGCACGACAAAATTAAATCGGCCATGTTCTATGGAGACGAGTCTCTTGATAACTTCATTTAACTTTATAATGTATAAAGAAAGAAAATTCTTAAAAAGCCATGGAAGGATTTTTAATAGCCACAATTTTTTGGAAATTGCTGATTTAGCTTCTCCAATTGGAAAAATCAAGATTGCCATTGTAATAAACAATTGCAATTACCAAAAATGAAAAATTACCAACAATTCTGACATGCAATTGAAAATAATCGCCCGTTGCGTAAACAAGTCCCATTATTTATTGTGAGCAAGAAATGCATGAAACAATATTGAACACTGGCAAAATATTATTTGGTTGATTTTTACCCGCATCTCACTTGATTTTTTTAAAATCTCCTTATGAAAATAACTGAACTAAAATGGAGCCTGATCAAAGGCTAGAGCTACTGTAATAGCTACAGTCATCCATAGTTATTTTGAAAGATGTGATCAAGAGCTTATGACGTATCTTCTGGTCATGATGAAACATTAAGCAAAAGAAATTTGGAGATTTTCTTTCTGAAATTACAAAATTCACACTCCACTTGGGGAATCAAATTGAAAAATACAGCAGGCAAAAATATTGACGTACCTAAGGGCATCCAGTAGTTTAGTGGCGATGTGTTGTCTTCGATGGCTCATGGCTGTCCAAATAACGTTCACTCCACACTTGACGGGACTATCCTCATTCGAACAGCAGTCAAATTCGACGAGTTCTGCAATCATCTTATGTGCAATCTTGACAGGTTCGGCTATGAGAACCCCAAGAATAGTTTTATTCCGTATATAAAGATAAATTTTCTTGTCATGATAGTCTGTCAATTCCATGTCAGCTAGACCCAAATCACGGTCAACGACAGCAAGGACATCCTCAACCTTCTTCCAAGAGGTTTTTGGATCTGTTTTCTCGATCGTTATAATGCGACTGCCTGTCAGTGTGTCTTCCATGACAATTCGTTCATTCTTCCAGCCCTGAACAGAATGTGAAGATCATTGATTAAAGTAGCTCAATAGTTCCATATAATTTACTAATTCGGAAAAATGAGAAAAAAAAACAGAAATAGCGATTAACGATTTCATCATAATTTTTGAGTCAATTTAACGATGATTTGAGATGCTGATAAAAGTACATTTCAACAATACGGTTTTAACCTGCAGCAAATTGCAGCATTTTCAATTTGATTAAAGATTACAATCTCAACTTTGTTCTAGCAAATGTAAAAGAAGAAAGGATTGCCGCCATGGGTGGAACTCCATTTGGACTGTTAATCATTTTTTCATTGCCATCAATTTTATTGGTAATAGGCTTGCGAATGAACTCATGGAAATTATTCTTCGAGATATTCAACAAATGAACATCACTTTCAAGAATGGCACTTAGTTTGATTGACGTCTCAAAGTTGAATTTAAATTTGAAATTCAGAGAAATTTCTTAATTTAGGGCGGCTTGTTTTTGTTAAATGAAATTTCGGGTAGTTTTTTAATATTTCCGAAATCAAAAATCGTATCCGGCTATTTTTACTCCCAAAAAATGAAAAAAAAGTTGATATTTCCATTTTTGCACAAGCTAGAGTTATTACAAAGATTTTCCTAAAAAAAAAAAAACAAAAAACCGAGATATCTCGAGAACTTTGTATGGACGCGTAAATATATTTCGATTGATTCAGATAGAAGGCATCAAAACGAATATTTCGAAAAATAAAATTTTATGAATTAATGCCTCGCTTCGAAGGTATCAGTGAAAAACGATTTTTAAACGAATAGCTTGTTCTCAACATATATTTGATCACTCAGAAGGAACTTTTGCACAGAGTTATAATGTCAGATTTTTCTGAATAAGTTTAGTCAAGTAATTATTTAATTTTCCAAAAATTGGCCACCGGGAAGGTGACGATGGGCTTTGACGCCAACAGACTTGCTCGTCAAACTTCGTATTTCTATGTTCCAGACCATTCTCCAGTATTTCCAAGCAAAATATGAAATTCAAAAATTTTGGCGATTGCAGTGCGTCCATTCGCAAAAATACCCATATGTGATTTGAAAGAATGTAATTTGTGCATTAGTTGATATTTTCTTGAAATTGTTAATAAATTTCCTTCCTCACGTATACCCTTTCGGGTCTTTACGTATTTACCCTTCCCACCCCCCGGCCCCGCTGTTCGCATTCCCCAAGGACCAAGGAAAAACCTCACCCTGAGGGGAAAACCTTGGTCAGGTACAGTCGTCCCTTTTACGATACTACCGCTCGGTAGTGAATCGTGAGATCAGAGTGCTACAAATTTTTTACAAATTTTGACTGCCGGTGACGGGAAGCGAACTCAGGGGTCATCGGGATGCCAGCCTAGCACTCTAACCGCATAGCCACTACCGTCGGTTGTTAATATTATTGAACAATTCAAAGGCATTTGGGAAAAATAAAGAATTGAAATGCAGAGGTTTCTAATGGCTGTGACAATACTCACGTTGAATTTGAGAGTTTTGAAGCTGTTGTGATAGTTTAAGTGTGCATTCTCATCCTCAGGCTCTCCAATCTGATAGACAATCCCACAGTCGAGACATTGAGTCGTTCCAAATCGTTTTTGTCCAGCATCGAGTTGGTACTGATCAATTCCACCATTTGCTTTGGTCGACAGTTGCCAGGCTTGCCGTTTCACTCCCCTGTTTGATCTCTGGTCGGAAGAATCACTGAAATCATAAGTAAAAAATCATTGATCAATCGTAGTTTATTAAGAGCCTTTAATATGGTAGAACGGTTACATACTTACTAATTTCCAATGGTAAAAGAAAATTTTTATGAATAAATTTAGTAAACGATACAAGCCTTAAAATTTTGTACTTATATTTGAGATAGTTCTTGAATGGCGTATAAAAAAAAAGTAAGTTCGAATCTTTTGTAATTTTGTAAATATATTTAGCGAAAAATATTCTATAATATTCTATTGTAAGCCACCCAATTGAAACGAATTTAAGAAATACTGTTTTTTAAAAACTTTTGGGGGAGTTACTCCTTTTCATCTTTTATAAAAAAAAAATAATGACCAAGTGCAATTCATTTTAGGAGAGTTATCAGTGTTGTTTATTACAAAAACAAATTTTAGTTCATAAATATAAAAAAACTCTGTTACCCCAACCAACTATTATTTTTATTTTTATTTATTTACTTTGTTGTTATTTAATTCTGGCAACGATTTCCCAATGTTTTATAATATTCGTGAATTCAGAATTTATTCCTATAGAAAAGTTCGTTTTACTCACCCTGAATGAATGTCATTCCAGAGAGATTGCAAAATGATTATGAAAACTGATTTGTAAAAAAATGCCTTTTCCCCAATTTTTTTTATTCTTCCAAAATCTGAGATATTTTTTCAAGTCTCACTGGGGATGTTAGAAAATTGTTTCTGAATTTTTAAATGATTAATTTAGAAATTTTTCTATTATTCTTCGTTATTTAATTTCTATAAAATTTTATAACATGACAATTTGCCGGTAAATATGATGATTATTGAAAATCGTTATTGAAAAATTTTGGAGAAATTCAACAATCTCACTGTGAGAGAAATAAAGATAATTTACAATAAAAAAAAAATGAAACGTACTTATCCGCTGGTTTGAATCCCTTGCTGAATAACGGGAAGTATTTCTCCCCCGTGTTAATTCCCTCGTCGTCGACCTTTGCACTTCCCTGATCCTCAATATTCATAGAAGAAGTCATATCACTAAGAACACTCCCCGGCGACATCATGACATGACTAGCCCTGACGGCCTGATTATTGACTAAGGGTCCCATGGTATCATACTCATCATCCCCCCAGTCGTCTTCGAGCACCCTCAGGATATCCATCACATCATTCTGCTGCACTTCATTATTAACCTCCGGCTCATCGACCGTGAGATCATTGGCATCAAAGTTCACCTCCAGTCTCGGCTTCTTGAGCACAGGTCTCACCATATTCTTCTTCTCATTGAGCTTAATCACTCCATCAGCTACCCTTAATTTAATATTCTTATTAACTGTAACCGTAGCAAGATTCTGCGTTTTTATAGTTCTATTAGTCTTAAAGAACCTCTTGGTGGGATCAGCAACAGGTGAGGGAGGTCTCTCCACGGCCGGAATGACCTTCATTATCTTGGGAGTTTCCTCCTTCTGCGGCTTCTCCTCTCTCGTCCTCTTGATTTCAGGGCTCGAATCCGAATTTTGAATATTCTCCTTCTTACCCTCCTTGGGAGATTTAGTCTTGACCAGTGATTTCCTAGGTTTGGGCCTCTTGATACCATGAACAACACCAGCATTGATCTCCCCAAACCTTTGGGGTTTCTTGTGCCCCCCAGATCGTCTGCCATTACTGGGCAAACTTCGCCTCTTCTTGGGTTTGGACTCGGTGCTTCTCCAGCCGAAACACATCGAGTATCTTCTAGTGCCATCATCGCAAGAACTCTTGTTGTAGAATGATTTAGTGCTGAGGGTGAAGGGTTTCGTATTCTCGTTCTTCTCTTGAGGAAAAAGGGAGGCTCGAGCCTTGGGGATTGACAATGAGTCGTCTGTCTTCATGAGTTTGGCCCCGGCCGAGTGAGGATAATCATCAATCAGATGTCGTTTTTGGGTGACTCTTTCGGGAGATGAGGTTTCGTCAAAGTCCAAGGGACCCAGGGACTTTCGCCGATTGAGAGGAGGTACGATAATACTCTTGCAAACAGAACCCAGAGGAGTTATCAACCTTTTCTCAGGGTTCTTCTCTCTTTTTGGGGTGTCCGTTATGTCATGGTCCTTCTGGGGTGTCTCTGGGATTATTCCATCCTCTGTTATCATATTTTCGGGGGTCGCTGGGATTATTTGGTGATGTTTGGAACGTTCAGGGGTTCCTGGGAGGGACCTTGGGGAACCTGCGGGAAGACGACGTCCCGGAGAGGATCGAGCCTCGCGGGTTGTCTTCTTGAGAGAGCTGAAGGGGGAGAGTCTGTAGCCCTCGCGGATCAGGGGCCGCAGGCGGTCCCACTGGCGTGGCTGGGATTTTGGGGAGGATTCGGGAGTTGTGAAGGGAGAGTGGTAGGAACGACCTGGAGAGCTACTGACACTGCTCCTGTCTGAATGGTCTATGGGAGACATGGGACCCAAATCAGACTCGTAGCCCGGTTGAGAGGGCGGCACCGCAGGCTGTGTATTCTGGAAGAGCTTGCGTTTCGAGGAACTGCCGGTTGTGAAGAGACGTTTCTGGATGCGGGGAGTTTGGGGCTCCACCACTCCACTGTCGGTTGACGACATCTTGCTGAGATGAATGGTTTTAGTCTGAAGAATGAAAGAAAAATTGATCATCAGAGGAGGTTATTGTTTTATGGTGACTAAAAATAACATTTACTCATCTGGAAGAAAAATATTCAATGTATTGAATTATCTTTCATTCATTTCGCATCCCTCTACCGCGATAATTAAATCAGCAATTTGTTTAAACCGAGCGAAAGGTATTCCAAGGCCCTCCTTCACAAGATCTTAAGACAGATAAATTTTCCTCCATGTTCGATCAGTGTGTTACAAGCCATGCAGAAGAACCAATTGTCGTCTTCACTTCCATTCATCACAAAAACAATTTAACCCACAAACAAAATATTCTAAATATGAATGAATTCATAGTTTTCGATCGCGGAAACAAATCATGTTCATAATCTCGAATTCCCATGAATAGCGGTGAGAGAGATTGATGAAATATTTGTTTATTCAATTGTATAATTTTTCTACATACTATGACGGAAATTTTACAATTTTTCTAACATTTCTTCTCACTTTTCCCAGAACAAACGTTCGAGAGATTTTAGAAAGGGCTTTGGCGCCTAGACAAACTAACCAAAAACACGTGTCTACATACCCCGAGTACAATCCTCCACCGAATCTCCCAATTGCTCGGCACTCCACAAGTTCAGTATCACTCTCTACAAATTCTTAATTCACCAATCAATCAACTAAATCATTAAAACTTGGATAAATCTCTAGTGAATTCTCAACTGTCCAACAGCCATTCGACTTCTCGATGCTCTGAGAATGTTATTCGTAACGGCTGTTTTCCCTCTATTTTTAACCACTGCTGCCAACCTAGTACCAGCCTAACCCGGTATCAATTCAAATCCAATCCCAATCCATAATAAATCTCCTAAAAATATCTACAAATCCTTCTGAAAATCCAAAAAAACAACAACAAAAATTGTCCGAAAAATCTTAATCAATAATAATTATGTCGACTCTTCTGTGCATTAAAAAACGACTAAAATTTTATCTCACAGAAATAAAAATGATGAATCCCTCTGAGAACTTTGACTCATCACAGCAAAATGTCGTCTCCCCATTGGTCAAATTAGCCTCTAGTGCAATGTCTCTCTCTCCAGACCCAGCTGGCCAATCTGACAGAAGTGTAGTCTTGCGTCGGTGGTCTTCTCATTGCAGCCAAAGCGATATTTTATCTCCTCCAACTGTTCCATATAAACCAACCACACACACTCACTTCTCATAATTGAAATTCTCACAAATAAAGCGGAATTCCGGAGCCAAGAAACAGTACCCATGGCGCCATAGTTCACAAATCGTCGTTCTCCTTGATCGTCAATTTTTCTTGAAAATACGCAGACCCTTTTGTACGGTTGAACGACCTCCTGGGGGTCCTCCGGACATCCCACTCTAGTCCACAAATAATTCTTCACACCTGGAACCCAACTGGACAATATGGGAAAGCATTTCGTGGTTTTGACTCTTCTCCTGATGATTCACGGACAAAAAACGTTCTCATTCAGCCTCGACTTTGGGGATGTTCGGGAGATGCTCCAGCTTGGGCGAGAGATCGGTATTAGCGCCCTGGAGTCTGTGGAATGGATTAAGAAAGGCTCTCAGAATGACACTGAGATGAATTTTCCATTCATCAAGCGAATGGAGAGAAAGCTCATGGAGCAGATCACCACTGTTAATCGAAGGCTGGATAATATGGAAGTGAGGATCGATCAACGAGCTGGGGAGATCGTCGATGTTTTGTTGAGGGAACTGCCGCGGAGGGAACAGTTGGACAGGAATCTCAATGATTTGAACGGATATCTGGGGAGAATTGACGATTTGTACAACAAGTTCATTGAGTATTCCTCAGCGCCGGAGAAGTATGCGGACTTCACAATGAAGGACTTCGCCAAGTCTTGTGTATCCACTACTTATAGGGGTCTTCTGGATTTACTGGAGTCCATTCATCGACTGCTCGTGCCCAGCACTTCTGGACGCTATGAGAGGAGTCTTCTTGTCCAACTTGCACACATTAGCCAGGTGAGTATTGGGATTTTCTTGATTTTCCCGTGGATGACTGTTTGGATTTGTTGTTGTATTAAGATTGTTGTATATTGTTAATGATTCAGGGATTATCTCTGTAACTTGTGTGTTAACAATTTGTCGACAAACTGTAGGTATTAAGTTTTACCTGGCACTGATAAAATTGCTGTGTGGGTAGAATTACTGAATTTTGTTAATAATAGAGATTATTTATTTATAATAGAAATATGATTTCTCATATCGCGGCACGTTGAGTGAATTTATTCAAAAGTTTTCAGCGAATGTAGGAAATTTATACCTTAGGGTGGATTTTTCCTCCAACGAATTAAAATATGAGGAAATTACCAGCAGTTTCTAGCTGTTTTGTGGTGGGACCTGATACGAAATGGGGAGTTTTTGAGAAGTGATTTTTGTTATCATTGTCTACGAAATACTGTAAAATTTTTCTACTGCAGAGTAATGACAAAAAATTTTGATTTTGTTCATTTTGCTATTGGATTTATCCCTCACAGATATTTTTCAAAATTTCAATTATTTGAAATTTGAGTGGAATATATTGTTTTTTTGAAAATCCCTCGTTACGGTCGATAATTGTCCATAGCACAGGTCTGAGTTGATCAATTTTGAAAAAATAAATCTATGAAAAATTTGTTTGTATAGAATTTTGTGCAGTTTTGAAATCGAAGGAAAATTGTGCCAGACTATTTCATTACGTCAATGTATATCCATTTTATTACCATCTTCCGTATCATTTCCGAATTAGTCAATCGGGATAAATTGCATTGGACATTTCGTTAATTATCTAATCATCTCGGAATCAAGTGATTCCGAGAGAAAATGTCACACGATCCTTTTTGCAACTGAGGTAATTCCATACCATGGAGTTTTCTGAAGCTCATGCAGCTTCTGAGATCACTGGAGATAATTTAATAATGAACAATGAATATTTGAGGCCAGCAGATAATTTCTCCCTTTTCCTCACTAAACCAACGGAAATTCATAAGAAATTGATTTTCTTTTATTTCGTCGATCGCTTGATTAGAACAGCAGAATTCATGTTGAAAAATTAATTGTTTCCCTTTTCAATTTCAATGAAATCAATTGCAAAGAAATCAATGAATCATTGATCGACCATTTTCCAACGGAGTTCCATTATTTGTATATCAACAACTATGTGAAAAAAATACTGAAATACTCCAAAATATAATTTGATTAAATCCTTCTGATTGCTTATGATTGTTTTTGGGATTTTGAGTTTGCGCGATTTAGGGGCACAATTAAAAAACTGAAAATATCCAAAAGTGCCGAGGTATTCGGCATCGTACAACCAAAGAAATGGTAATTATTGTTTGAAAAATTCAGGAGATCATTGCAAAATCAAATGCGAAAATTCTCCATCTGTCACTGATGTGAATTTACCAACGATATTCAACAACTTGCACATTATCTAAATTGACCCTCTAAAGTGACGAATAAAGGGGGGTAATACCGTTCACACCGCGTCATATTCCAACAACAAAGACAGAACCTTCACCCTCTCCCTCCCTAAAAAAATGGTGGGGGTACAACTGTAAAACGAGAGAGCCGTCAGTTTAACTTCTATTGCGGTGGACTCGAGAGTCGCATGTTCGCTCGTAAAATCCGAAAGTGAGCGGTTTAACCAGAAATCACGCGTTCACTGGTCACCCAAATTGTCAAAACCGAGTGAAAATATCCGAACCAACCATTCAAAGAATAAAAATCGAATACAAATCGAGCAATTAAAATCACGAGTTACAATGGACAGTTATAGATTTAGCATGATACCAGTGATAATAGCTCCATTTTCGTGGTGTATATTGTAGACACCAGTTGATTCAGACCTTCAAAAATTGCAAGGAAATCCAAAGAAATAAATATCGCAGTGCTAAGCAGGTTGAGACCCGCCAAGGGGACAAAGAAACCTCGATTCAACGATTTTTCATCATTTGTTGACTCACTTCTCGCACCGCTGTACAATCGAGGTATTTCCAAGGTTCCACGCGTGCGTGAATTCTCAAAAGTCTTTCTCAACAACAGTTAAACTTAAATACTGGTAGAATTCAATGAGTGAGGTGAATTAATTTATGAAAAGTGGGTGGTGTCGTTAAAAATCATGGGAAAACCCTGCATTTTGCTGTTCCTTCTGCTGACCCTCGTGTGGGCATCGAAGGATGATTTTTCGAGCATTGACAAACTCAGGAACGATCTATTCAAGCTGAAGAATACATATGAGAAGCAGACGTCAGGTCGTGATGCTGGTGATGACAGTTACATGAGCCTCATCGAAACTTATGACGGATTTGGCACGAAAATTGATGAGGAGTCCCCATCGACTGGCAAACGACATCTCAATTCACTGAATTCTCTGTGGCTCTGGGCCAGGGTCCAATCGGAGATGAGGAGTGTTGATGGACTATATTTGACATTCAGGCAGATGATGCACGATGTTGTTACGAAGAGACAGCCCCTCAATGTGCGACATTGGGTGGATTTTGCTGATGTTATTCTCAGCGACCCAAATGTCGCGGTTCCAGCCACTCTCAAGCGGGTTTCCGATATTATAATTGAGGAGAATTTGTTTGTTGCCGCTTATCAGGTAGTCGAGGATGGTAAATACGTTAATTGGGGGGATTTTCGGGGAATGCTTCTGGAGAATTCACTCAATTATGGCATTTAAAGTAACTCAATAGTTGTCCACAACTTAATATTTAGTCAAAACTAAATAGCAGCAGAGACGACTACTTGATGTACTCATCGTTACTTTTTGATCAAGTCATCAACTTTTAGTTTTAGTTTTAGCTTTTGAAGGAAATCATTTTCAAAAATGACAACTTATCCCAGCGTATTATGATAAAATTTACAATTCAGAGCATTTTAATTTCAATTAACAACTAAAAACTGTAAGGTTTTTTATCGAATGTCAAAGAATTGAAGACTATTTCGTTCTTGAGAACATGATCGAATGGTTATTAGGCAAATGTAATTTTCTGAAATTGATTATTAGTCATTGAAAACATGTAATTTTATTGTGCAGTCTGGATGATCTTGTTATCAGCTGGCATACATACGTTGAAGTAGCTTGACTTTTTAAAAATAATTTAAAAGATATCTTGAAAGCTCGATTAGACTCAGAATCATATTTTCTCCCATTTAACCCTGGTTACCTGATGTTGAAAATTTTTGTTCGAATTGCTCTACTAGAGTTATTAGTACAAAAATTATTTTTAAAAAACGTTTTTTTTACCTACGAAATTTTTTATTTTATAGGTTTTTTTTTAATTTTACTTATTTTATAGTCTTTCAGTCTTTTTTTTCAATTTTATTTATTTTATTTTATAGTCTTTTATAGTTTCTTTTATTTACTCAGTTTATATTCTATATACTCACATGTTTGACGGATGTTAAAAAATTAAATTGAACTTTATGGCGATTGCTTGCAATGATGACCAATTTAGAGTTAATTGACGTTTTAATTTCCCAACAAAAAATGTTGGATATTCACTATTTAACCCAGAATCTTATGTGACAATCTACATTTACATTGTGATACTAAAATCAAATTGCAATCCTTTTTCATCAAATTCGAAAACAATCGAGAAAATTTGGAATGCCCCACAGACAATAGGCGACCACTTCGCAACTGTCGTAGAATTTGTTGAAAAATTTCAAAATATACATGTTTCAATTGTTATCATTTCCTGCAACATTCTAGAGCGTCACCCATTCTTGAACAGATTTTCCTTGCCATATTCCATCATCAACTGATTAATTGCTGAAAAATCAACAAAAAAGCACAATATTTCGAGGAGAAAATAAACATGAGAATGGAAATGACAATGAATCAGTAATGCCATGAACAATTTTTTCAATGAATTTCCGTGAATTCTGAATAATAAAAATTAATAGTCTCGTTCCCCAATGATTTTAGGAAGCATCAGCGCAAATTTGCGACGATCAACAGTCTCCCCAGCAACTGCTATACAATTTATACAACACAATTGCTCTGGCTGAAGTAAAGGGGTATGCAATGATGCAGTTCTCTTACAGCTTATTACACTTATATAAGAACGGTACGTAATAGACTGGAGAAATGATTGTGAGAATTCTTGTATTTCACTCAACCACTTTTGTATTATTACCACCAGGTAGTTTTGACGAAGAGAGGAATAAAACAGAGAGAGATTATCATATAAGAACTTCGGAGACTTTGCGAGCTGTGCGTACTGCTATGGCATTTGCACCCAGAGATTTGTGGAGATGTGATCCAAGTGTCCATAAGGAAGGTAAACTCCATAAATTAGCTCATTTTAAACCGAATGATTTGATCCATTCATTCAGAAATAAAACATAACTGAATAAAATTTTTCATAGCTCATTAAATATGAAATTATATTGTTAATGAGTAGTTTTGCGAAAATTTGCGCACAACAATTTGAAAAGAATTGTTTCAGAATCGAAAAAGGTTTTTTTTTAAATTAATGCAATCGATAGCGGCGAACCTTTTTTTTTTAATTGAATTATGTCTTGGATTTTAGGCACATCATATGCGGAATTAAAGCAATTGTTCCAAGGGTATATAGTGAATGAAGTGGATCTGAATCCATCGTCAACTTGCCGTGAAAACTGTGGTTATTATTCTTACGCTAAGGTCCATTCGTGCTATGACAATTTGTACTGCTCCCAGCAGAGGAAGTGCAATGGAAAGGTTTTGAACTGTCAGTATTTCGATTCTGATATGTGGATTTGTCCCTCGGTGAGTAACAATTTGTTTTCATCATTTGGAAATTTCGAAATCTGCAAAAATTGTCTGGAAAATGGTTTTCAATCTCTTCACTCTCGGAATAATTTATCGAGATTCAGTACAAAGGACTTATTTATCTTTTCTGAAATTGTTGTTGAAATCATTTTTTAAAGAAATATTTAGGGATTTCAGGAATCGTAAAATTTCATGGAGACCAGTGCGAGGAAATTCTAAAAATAAAAAAAAAAATTAAGGTAAAATTTAACAGTATTCGGAATATTCAAAGAATCATTGGGAGGTTGATCACAAAATAGGTCGCTCGAACTAGATGAATGCATTCGATTTTAAGCGCAATTTCAGAAATGATTGAGTTACCCTCAGAAAAATAACGCCTTTGAGTATATTAATTTTTTTTATTAAAATTCATTTCTTAAAAATCAATTTCAAAAATATTCATGTTGCAAATGATGGACTTATATGAGTTCAAGTTAAAATGTTTTAGTTATACGAAATAAATAATTTATTCATTTCAAGTGAGTTGTTTTCGTAGAATCATTACTTTTTATTGAATTTGTTCTCTTCGCTGTTCAAACGAAGAATTAATTTTCAACTGATAAAGACCTTAATAATTGTCTATTTTCCTCGTTAATAGCGCGCAATAAACGCACAAAATATAAGTTTAAACAATATATTTACTTGATTAATATAACGTTCAGGTAATTCAAATCAACGAATTTTCTGGGTGATACAAAAATTTCTATTTAAATTTTGGTGTTAAATTTGATTAGAGCTACTAATTATGTCCCCATCAAGATTAATTCATTTTCTCCATAAACATAGGCAATAAACACTCATTCGTTCTGGAATCACGTTGACTCATATCCTCTTATTAATTTCCAATCTCAAAGATACAGTTTTAAACGGAAGAGGGCAATAGAGGATATGAATATTTTGATTGTATGGATGGTTGATGATTTTTTTTCTAGAATAGTATGTTCGGAAATGCTTCGGAGTTTTTTCGGTGAGGATCTATATGTGAATTTTTGTTAGCAATCAAGGAATGTGAGAATAGAATTGAACGGCTCGTAATAATTTCTATAAATTTTCGAAATGACTGACATTTGCCATCATCAAATGAAAGGTTTGAGAATATATTCCATGGATATGTCTGTCTTGTATTAGAACGATTCGTGGAATAAATCTGATGATTGTTTTTCAAATTCTTTCTTTAACATGATTAGATTATGGTCTTATAATGTTACTTCCAGTTTACAGAGTGAAAAAATTAGTTTTCCTGCAAAATATTTTTCGCAGATCCATTAGGCTGCCTGAATGGAATTTGAAAACCGCAGAGAGCATCGCATTTTATTCATAAATAGATATTCAACATGGCTGTACGGATGTCTCTAAGCTCCACCTTCCCTACTGAAGGCATATTAAATTAAAAAATTTCATAAATTTATTGTTTATTCACATTCAAATTCACCCAATTGTGCAAACCTCACCAGTACTTAGCCTTACCCATGGTTCGCAAGGGTGACGGGGCTGGAGTGAACCTCACAAGTCCAAAGTTTGGAGTACCGATATGAGACCTTTATCCAAGATAATTCTATAATTCGACACGAGTGATACAATTAAATGTCTAATTCTCAATAATTATACATTATTATTATTAGATGTTAATTATGCATTGTCAATATTACTAAAGGAGGTGGTGCGGAAGTATCGAAATTTTTGCGAGAATTGATTGTTTTTTATATTACTATTTTTAAACATTATATTTACCTGACGTGGATTGAAATTTGGGCAGTGAAAATGTCATAGTCACAATATTATAAGTTGAGAAGTCAGCAATTCAAATGTTGTACAATGAGAAACAAAAAGTTGTTTAAGAAGGGTGTACCAGCGGTACTTACAAGATGTGGCAAGAAAAGATCAAAAATTGAAATATCTTGCTTTGACAATAAAATTTTTGGTAATGTGATCATAACTGGACTCCACACCAAATTGAGATGATTTGAGCTTCCAAACAGTCATGTGGCCCTCTTAAATTAAAATATCCCCACAAATTAGGTTGGACTGGAAAATTAAGTGAACAGTTAGGTGGGTGGGAGATGAACACCTTTGAGCACCATGGTGCAACTTTTGGGCTTCATTCCAGCTGCGGCCCCACTCGTGAACCCTGGGTAACGCTAAGTGCTGGAGAGGTTTGATATATACCTTTTCACACGTTGAATTGAATTTATTTAAATTTTTAATTTAAAAAAATTTAAGATATATATACCTTCATTAGGGAAGGAGTGGGAGAGGATCCGTACATCTACCCAAACATACTGAATTACAATTCATTAGGTCTTGACATCATCAATTGATTTAAAGCAACCAGTGTTCTGCCACCAGAAATATTATTTCCCAACTATATTATAACAACTATCGTTTAGTTTTCCAACGATAAGTTGTTCGTCGGTATAACGTATTTACGTTAACGGACGGATTTTTATGAGGAAAGATTGAAATATTTCGACTTGAATTTGGAGTCCGGATAATTGCACACTACCAAATTTTTGGTGTCCTCCAAATAACGAGAGATAATTGGTTCACTTGAAGAAAGAGCCTTTTTGAACGTATTTTACAAGACCTGGTTTGAAAAGTAACTAAGAATTTTTGGAACAAGTACAAAATTTCGTGCGAACATTTTTCTTCTCCCATGATAAAATAATATCCCCGTATTCATTACTGAATCACGAGTTATTGGATATAAGTAAAGACGTAAAAAACTTATTTTCTCTCAGTTTAGTTGTAACGTAGTTGAAATCACATCAATATCGGCAGAAAGTGACGAACGTCAATATTTTTTATCACCGAAAAAATAATAATTGTTGCAGGCGAAAGACAGTAACAGAAGATACGAATACATCGAGTACGAGAATGGGAATATATTTGGCAGTAAGGCAACCTGCAAACGTCCAACAACGAAGGTGGACAGCTGGTGGCGTTGGTTGTTCTGGCATTGTAGTTATTGCATGTGCTTTTGCGACGATCACAACTCAAGTTCAGAGCGTTACTTCAACCTTCGTGATATTACATCGGATGTTGTTAATAACAAGTGAGTTATCGCGGCTCATTATCGTAGACCTCAACTTCCTCAAACTAGAGACATTATCGCAACTCAACTGCTGTCACTCGATGATTTCAGGGTCATAACGGGATTGCAATTGAAAAAAGTGAATGGGATAATTCACATGCAGATTCAGCAAGGGATATTGGCACCTCGTGGTGATATTCTGGTGTCGAGTGTCGAGTGGAAACCCATCGATAATTACACTATTTTGGATCGTGGTATTGTCAATGGCAGAGATTTCCATACATTATCGTGGGAGAAGAGGGCGATTGATCTCGATGATCTGTACGCACCTGACGACCACGTTCTCACTGGTGAGTAATTACTAACGGATATTTGAATGGTTAAACTGAGAAATCCAGGAATAGTTAGTTAGGAATAGTGAATAGTCCAATCACATGCTGTTTCAGCGAAAAATCGTTACTTAAAAATGATGAAATTGTATATTGTGCAACTAGTGCGTAAAGTATCACTTTTTCGCACGAGTGCTAGGCGATCACACGAGGCGAAAAAGGCGATACGCACGTCTTGCACACCTAATTTTTTGCAATACCTGCCCAAAAAGTTCACTTTTCGGTACCGGTTTTCGTGCGTAGAGTGGTACTTTTCCGCACTCCGCATATAAAAAAACACTTTGCCCTTAAACCTGCCCTCAAAGCGAATTTTGGCAGGCATTGCAAAAAATTAGTTGTGCAACACGTGCGTATCGCCTTTTTCGCCTCGTGTGATCACCTAGCACTCGTGACCGGCTTCGCCGGCCACTCGTCCAGACGATGCACAACTCGTGCGAAAAAGTGATACTTTACGCACTAGTTGCACAATATACTATTTTGCAATACTTGCCAAAATTCGCTTTGAGGGGAGGTTTGAGGGCAAAGGGTTTTTTTTGTGTGCGGAGTGCGGAAAAGTCAAGATCGTGTGTAAAGTGAAATTCGAGTGCCGATTATTCGAAAAACGGTACCGAAAAGTGAACTTTTTGGGCAGGTATTGCAAAAAAGAAATTGCTTTGTTTGAATTGGAAAGTGTCCCAATGAACATTAATAGTTACTCTACCGTCAAGGACGAAAAATCTTTCAACAATGGAAATTCTTAGGATTGAAAGTGTAAAGCATTTATTTGTTTTTCATTTCCATTACAGAGTATTATAATAGAGTATACAATTTGGCGCCAATGGGGCAGCGACACGACAATGGGGCTTTTCAGGTCCGGCGGCAGAAAAAATACGTTTTTCTTTCAATTATGCTTTCAATGATTTGGTTTTCATTTTTTAAATTAAGTGAAAAGTTAATCGAGCAAACAATTGAATATTGACTACGTGGGCTCCAGCAAATAAATAAAAAATTATCCATTTTTGATTGGCTCTTGCCAACAACTTGAATTGAAATAAAATTGTATTAGTCTCTGTTGTATCGTAATCGAATCTGTATCGAAAAATCTATAAAAAAAGAAAGAGTCGCTTGAATTATTTTCATGAGATTCCTTTCATTTTTTTATTTTTATAGCAAAATTCATCACACAAATTCTCACAATATTCATTTCTTCCCAGGAGTCAGATGGAGAATGGTTGGAGCTCACCTGAACTTTGAAATTCGTGTTACACCATTTAATTTCACTTCCGGACAGCTGATTAAGCCTTTAGATAAGAGCACTTGGATCAGTAACGACAACACAGATGTTAATGATCCCAATGGCGATGACAGAAGGTATAATCTAAACTAATCTAATTATGATTAAATTAATTTTTAGTTTGAAAAACTTTTGAATTGTTGCACTAAAGAAGTTTATATGTGTCAAAAATTTATGTAATTAAGAGAAGTATTTTCTTTTTCTAAATACAATTCAATTAATTGATAAAGCAATTGAGTTACGGAAAAATAGATGAAATAGAAAAAAAAGTGGGAGTGGGTGAGGATGGCAAACACTTCCGAAGTGTCCCAAGAATAATAAGATGCGATTAATTACGAAAATAAAAAGAGAAACATGGCAGGAACAAAAAATAGAATTCACAAGGAATTGAATCCTCTCAGATTCAAGTTTCTAAATTGTATTTTTCCTAAATTCGTTTGTACTTTTTTTTTGCATGTTGAAAAATTGTCAAGGGTCTTTTCATTAAATCTTTATCCCCGTCAGTATATGATTCAGAGATGGCACCTCAATGATCCTAATAATGTGATGATGTATTGAACAATCACAGTTGAAATGTTAATGTTCCAAAATTTAGTAGAATTAGTATAATTAGCACAGAAAACGTTTATTAAGCTGTGAAAGACAAAGAAACCGCAATCTTCTTACTTAAAAAAATCGTTAACGTCTAATTTGTTTTTGATGTTACAGAATTGAATTCAAGTTGAATAAACCGGACATTCCAATTCGTTCAAAAGCCCCAGCTTTCCCAGATTCAAAATCCAACCAATTCCTGAATTTTGGGCCGACCGATCTAGAAAAGGACGCTGGACAAACAACAGTGCCCTTCCTAGATACTCAACCAGTGGTCACCAATCCCCCATTCCCCTTGTCAGGGGCTGGAATTTTCCACAAGGGACGCGATGGTTCCGGTGGTTACGTTGCCATTAAGGTTATAACATACGATTTTAAAAATCATCTTCGGGCTGAGCTGCCATCACCACCACCTGTAGTCGGGCTGAATGATATTCCAACGTTCTAATTGAGCTTCTAACGATCAAGAGAGATGAGCCATTCGAACCAAAAGAGCGAACTAATGGTGATAATAGATTTAAAAATGATTTAATTAGTCTTCATTAAAAAGCAATCAGCATTGAAGTGGTGAGAGGAGATAAATTTGAGAATTGAATGGGGATAATTTTGCAGAGCATCGGAAGCTTTTGAGTTCACGAGAAAATACTAGAGAATCCCTCAGTCAATATCTGATAAAGAATGTTGTCAGAGGTTTTGGCTTTAATTCATTGGAATCAGAAACATCGTTTGAAACAGTTCTATTTGTTCAAGGCCATATTTGTTAATTACTTACGTAGTTGTGTAAGAAGTTAATGGTTAGGAAAAATTGAAGAATTTTTTTATTGCAGAAAATTTGTACCAAAAAACTTACGGGACATTTCTCTAAATTCATTATTTTCAAAAATGGTCCGACAATTGATAGATTTTTGTTAACTGATTGGGGTTCGTTCGTTTGCATTCCATAATTGTCTGTGAGGCACTGATTTTTGCATGAGAGTAGAGGGAATTCTTTGAAACAAATGCTCTGACTACTTTCAACAAATCTATTAGTTCCAGCAATGTTGTAATAATTGTGATCGATAACGTTTGGTAAGACAATGAAAAGTCTATTGCTAATTGCGTACTCATATCAGAAACTAATAGCTTCATAAAGAAAGGTCAAAAGATCTTTTGTCTTGCAAAGAATGGCGCACAACTATTGTAACGATTGAGGAAATTCATTTATTTAATGTAGATGATTCATTTTGTTCATGACGTCGTTGTCGACTAAATGGGTGCCTCCAAGCAAGTACGTGGATAGACCGTTTTTATATCAACAAATGTTTTGCCTCTCTCTCTCTGCATATTTATCCATAACTTTCGTTTTTTCTGAGCTCGTCCTATTTTACCACTTCACAATTATATTGATTCGAGCATTTTCTACTCAAGAGTTCACTCTTTACTCCTAAGTTAATCCCAAATAGTACATTATGTATCAAGGACGATGAGTGGCGCATAAGTCCGAGTTTGAGGTTAAACGCACGATTTTCAGCCGAGGCTTAAAATTGTGCATCTAAACTCATACGAGGACTATGTGCCCCTATTGTCCGAGGGTCATATACGATTTTATGTTGCCAGGAATCAATTAATTGCGAGTCATCGGTTGTCATACTGCCCGATGAGTAAATTTATTCTCCTA